>VYXB01005448.1:240712-256853 GCA_013397135.1 Pachyramphus minor | reverse complement strand
CCCAGCCCCTTTCCCAGGGCAGGGAGTTCCACTGGGTGTGAGGACAGGAACATCTTATCTCACAGGCCTCTTCACACCCAGCTCATCACCTGAGGGATCAGGTGTGCTCTGGGCAGCTGCTGTAGATGGTCTCTAGCTTCTGGGAAATGGCACAGAGGGTGTAGAATACACAGTTTGGGTTACACCCACACAGTGATGAACTGGTCCCAGCTGTTCTAACTAGGACAAGACTGAAAAACCTGAGACAAACCAAACTTATAAATAACAACCTAACATTCTTTTCATAAGATAAGTGAGTTTAATTAGAACTTTTGTAGCATATATTTTTCCTTAGTTTTACTAGTAATAAATCTTAGTGTTATACCCCTTACATCAAGCCTCTGTTTTGTCTGTATAAAACCTCTTTCAACTTATAGTAATTGTGTGGAGGGGGGAATTCGAGAAAAAATTGACCCCTGGTAAAACCCACAACAACCAGAAAGCAACTGAGAGGAATATCTTGGGCAGTTCTTTCCCAGAAGGGCTTCCAAAGGAATGAATCCTCAATATCTTCCTAAAGATTTCATTGGACTTAAATCTCTCCTATATTATGCATTTGATCTCAAGCAACAGCAGTTTACATTTAAAAGTAAAACATTCTCAATTTTCTTATAGTCTGAATGCAGAAAACTACTTCGGCTGCCACTGAAATGCAAAGTTATGTTCTTGAAATTTTGTTTTGAGAATAACTTGTGTTATTCCCCTTTAAAAAATTATAATTGTGGTTACTCAATTTAATGGTATATGATTTCAATTTTCTCTTGTATAGTCATCAGGAGCTAAATAGTGTATGTACCCGAATTCATTGGCCCTAATCACAGAGGACTAAGCATGCAGACTGATCACAGTCTGAAGCTGTGTGTAAATATTATTTCTGTATTTTTGGATGGGGCAAGCTTATATTTAGCTAGTGATGTTCATCAACAAGTCATGATACACAGTAAAAGCAAGAATGATCTTTACGCTCATTTGCTTTCTGGAATTAGAGAGGAAATTATTTTTCATGGCTCAGTAAAGGTAGTAATAATTACTGACATGTTTATAACAATTCACAGAGAAGGTGTTTGCTGGTGGTTAATTGTCAAATGCAGGACCACAAGCAAAGGAACTCAATCAGAATAGTAATTCCTGTGTTGTAGCTAAGAAATTTGGAAACAGAGAAAATGGCAAGGTGACTGTTGTGAAAGGAAAAAAAAGGGCCATAAAATCAAATTAGTTTGGAAAGCATCTTGAGGAGTGACTGTTCTGACTCAAGAAGGGATCAAACACTCAACCATTCCTGACAGATGTACATCTTATCAGTTTCTATAAGACTTTCAGTGATGCATACTCCATGACCAGGAGACTTACTCCTTGGCTTCAGCAACATAAAGGTTTCCCTAAAATCTCACTTAAACCTTCCTAACTGTATTCAGGCACTCTACTTCTCCCTAACCTTCCTTTGAGATGAAGAACAGGTTTTTACTTTCATTTTTTTGCACCAATTTTTTATTTTCAAAACTTCTATAATGTCCTGTCTCTTTTCTTTCCCACCCCTCATCATCTTCACTTCTTTAGGCTATCAGTCTCACCTCACATTGTCTTCCATGTCTCACAGACTTCTGACCATTCTTGTTGTTCTTCTCTGAGCTTTCTCCAGTTAGCCCAGATCTCCCTTGGAGTGTGATACTTGAATCTGGACACAGTGCTCCAGATGAGGTCTTAGTACAAAAAAAAAATCATAGATCCTACATCTTGCGGATTTCTCTCTAGTTTGCAGTGTATATTTGGCTTTCCTTTGATGATATGCAAATGTTGAATCACAGCCAGCTCACAAACTCCCCCACCCTTTTCTGGAGAACTGATTCTTAACCAAGCAAGGTTAAGGTACCCAATCTTACTTTATACGTGTCTTTTAAATTGCTTCAGTCTAAATGCAGTATTTTTCATGTTTTTCTTTTGTATTGCTTTTATTCTGTTTTCACCTCTTTTTTTCCAAACAACTGTGACAAATTTTCCAGTCATTTTCTTTCTTCCCCAACTGCTTCTCATCATATTATCTGAAAACTTGAACCCCAGCAAATTATTCCTTACAGATCATCCAAAGGAAAATATTGAATAATACCAGACCATTGCATAATTAAAGTTTATATACCCTGGGATTTTGCCAGGGAATTGCTCAGTTACCTAAATTGTAAATACTGAGTTTTCTGGGCAGTGCTGTATGTGTTCTATACAACTTACATGTAAATCTTGTTCTCTTAAAATTACATGAGAATCAACGTAAAAAATTTTGCTAAAATCACTCTATATGACACCACTCTCACTTACTTATAAGACCTAGTGTCTTACAGTGAGGTAAATGAGACAGGTTTGATATGATTATCTAATTAATAATGTGGGTTGTTGTGGACTGTTCTTTTTTCTTCTTCTTATGTTCCAAGGACTAATAAATATTCTAATTTTTCCAGTATTTGTAAGGATGTCAAAATTAGGCAAATGGATATCTTTTTCTCATTTTTTAAAGCTGTGTGTTCTGGTGTTACAACATCATAGCTATCTTCACAAACTCTCAAGAAGTCATGGTTCAGAGTTCCCAAGTCAGCTCTATAGGTACTCTTTAGTATGCAGCTCACAGGCCTCTAGTTTGGAAAACACCCAGATCTCTAACTCCTCTGCCCTAGTATTGCTTGGTTATCTGTATACAGCAACATGATAGAAAATTTTGTGTTACGTATTTTCAAAATTTCATCATACGATCTCAGTCATATAAAAGTTTCCCACATTACTGGTAACCTTATGGATTCTCTTCCAGTTAAAAAACAATGAAAGACTTTGAAAGGTTTGAAAAGGACTACTTTTATCTGTACCCATTGATTTCAATCTGTTTCAAGAGGTGTATGTAACTTCATAACTGTAAAGAATAACTACTTGTCTGCCTGTCTGTTTTCATTACATTAATGGAACTGTATTAAGAATATTTCAAAGTTTTACATGTGAGCTTCAATCTAATGTTCCCAACTTCTATAACCTCAATGGCAGCAGATATTTTGAATCAGATTTCCTCAGCTGCAAGAGGTATAGAATTACTAGAGCTAATTTTCTTAACTCTAAAAACAAGGATATGTAGATTCTTGTTGCCCAAGATAGCTGTCTCCACATCCTGCAGATGTGTGCTGGGTTGACCTTGGCTGGATGCCAGGTGCCCACTGAAGCCAATCTATTACTCCCTTCCTCAGACAGATAGGGAAAAGAAACTACAAAAAAACCCTCTCCAGATAAGGACAGGGAGAAATCACTCACTGATTACCATCATGAACCAAACCCCCTTCTTAAATATGTTATCACAGAGGTGCTATCACTGTCGCTGTTGGGGTGGACTCAGCCAGTGGCAGGTCCATCTTGGAGCCATCTGGTATTGGTTCTATTGAACATGGGGGGAAGCTTTTGGCAGCTTCTCACAGAAGCCACCCCAGTAGACCCCCACTGCTACCTGTCCTGCCAGCTAGATCTGTGGTTTGAGGGTGTGGGGTTTTTGGCTGCCTGGGGCAGCTGTGAGCTGCTGAGCCAGGCTGGGACCGCTGGGTAGGACTGCGATGGGCTCTGGTGCCTGTGGCATTGCAGAGGAAGAGGCACAGTAGTAGAGGCTTATCAGGTGCTCCAGCAGGCAGTGCTGTCTCAGCATGGCCTGAGCCAGCAGTGAGTGTACACATGGGGGAGAGGCTGGGCTGGACGAGGGCCGGGACAGAAACACGGAACCCTGGTGGGTTCTCACCCTGCACGAAGGGCCCAGCCACCTGCCAGCAGCCTCATCCCCTCTCCTACATGTCTCCACCTCCCTGCAGGTCTCATCCCTGCTCCCCCTGCACCAGCTCCCTCCCTTCCAGCCCCACGTGGCCCCTTCTGTCCCTCTTCCTGTAGGCCATGGCTGCCCAAATGTTCTTCATTCCGGCACAAAGCATCATCCATCACCCATGGATGGCTGGTGATGAGCTAGATGAGGCCACATGGAAGTGTATGCAGCAGCATGAGCAGATGGTGAGCCAGGAGATGATTGGTCTGGGATGACACAGGGATGCGTGCCCTTCACTGCCATGCTGCAGTGGCAGTGCTGGGCTATTGCCGTAGTCCTTGTTCTGCTCTTTTGGTTGTGGTTGTAGCTCTGATTTTTGATAAATCACTTCCATGATTTATCAATGTCCATGATAGGACTCAGGCTCTGGGTCCAAATTCATTCAGGACCAGGTGGACAATCCGTTGTGTGCATTCCAATGATTTACCAGGAATTGATTTCATAACACAAATGCAGGCAGCCATCAGGGTGATCAGAGCCATCAGCATCTGGAGTTCTTGTATGGATGATGCTGTCTACTGCCTACCTGTGCCCCTGAAGCCTCCCTGTGGGCACACCTTTCACCTGGAGCCAAGCGCTGCAGGGGAGCTAACAGTGATCATTACTCTGCATGGAGGTGGTTTGTACCTCCAGGAGATAACAACTGGAGGAGGGCAAGCTGTGCTTCCTCCACCACCATGAGAAGAAGCAGAGCAGAAACTATTATCCCAGCCTCCTACGCACCCTCTGCATCAGCTCTAGTGTGGATTCCTCTTCCTGGGGTCACAAGTCTTGCCAGGAACCTGCTCCAATGTGGGCTTCCCACAGGGTTACAGCTTCCTTTGGGCACATCCACCCACTCTGGTGTGGGGTCATCCACAGGCTGGAGGTGGATCTCTTCTCCACTGACCTCCATGGGCTGCAGTAGGATGGCCTGCCTCACCATGGTCTTCACCACGATCTGCAAAGGAATCTCTGCTCTGATGCGCAGAGCACCTCCGCTCCCTCCTTCTTCACTGACCTGGGGGCCTGCAGAGTTGCTTGATATTTTCTCACTCCTCTCTCTGGCTGCTGTTGCACACCACATTTTTTCCCCCCTTCTTAAATACATAATTCCAGATGCATTACACCATCACTGATGCACTCGGCCTTGACCAGTGAAGGGTCCCTCCTGGAGCCAGGTGGCATTGGCTCTGTCAGACACAGGGGAAGCTTCTAGTAGCTTCTCACGGAAGTCACCCCTGTAGCATCCCCCATTACCCCCCACCCCATCAGCCTTCCCAAGAACCCCAACACAAATGAAAGGGTTATAGCACATTTTCAAGATTCTACTATAGATTATACATACTAGGTAGAGATTTCCCAGATGCTGTTGTTAAAGACAATGAAGATATGGGTTATACTTTGAAAGCCTGAATGCTATATGGAAATTCATGCCTCTATCCACTTTTTAACAGTTGGACCATTACAACTGGACCAATTTGATCATGTATGTATTGATGCTTATGACCAAAAGCTTTCATTGTAAGACAAGTTTCAAGGAAAAATTGGTAAATTCTTTGGTTAAAATGCATTTCTTCCCTAAAAAAAGCAGACAGTTGAGATATGCTAGTGATCGAGTCCTTGTGTGGAAATCAAATTATTCACATTTGACTAACCCTTAAATACTAAGGGCTAAATATAGGTTTCTCATTCTCTTTGAGATCATACTGCCCTCAAAAACTATAAGAATTTAGACCTTTGCCTGATTATCTCTTATCTGAGACAGTACAAGGAAATAGTATTATCCCTTATCTGAGACAGTACAAGGAAATAGTATTAAGGTCTATGAACAACTTGGGATACACTGAAATTAATAACAGAAGCCTTTGATGAGGGCAGGGTTGTAATCAATGCCTAATAGTGAAGCTAAAACAATATGAGAGAAGAGAAAGATCCTTGGTTTCATTTCTCTGTCTGATGTTTTAATAACATCATGGCGTTAAGTTCACCAGAGCTGGGATCTGACACTGAATCACAACACTGGTCACTTGGGTTATTTGCACTGAGCCAACAAGAACAAGTCACCCCTTTATGAAGCAGTGCTTATTGCTTCCAGTCTCTTTTTCACATCACCTAAATCTTCATACCCTGGTTTTCCTTTCAGGCTTTCGATGTTTCAATTTTATGCCTTGAAGCATTCATAAAGCAAAACTGAATATAGAAAATAAATTTAAAACAAATAAGGAAAAAGTTTTACAATTTCAGCTAAGAAGAAGAAATATGTGTAATGGTGAGGGGAGAAATACTAAAAGTTGCTCAAATAATTGCTATCACACATGCAACTTCAGACCACATCTTTATTGTGAAATACCAGTGCTGTGAAGGACAGAGACCAGGTTTGGAGTGTCTCCTGCCTCACTGCTGTAGGCTCAGGGCTAGTCTGCTCCAGGGCCACCAGCATCTGTGTGGTGTGTGATGTGCTTTCAGCTACATACGGTCCTGAGGTGTATCTGTGACTTTGGGTAGGAGGGAGTCAATTCAAAGTGCTAAACTCTTCTTTTAGGATGTTCTCATGTCCTGGAGAGACACATATGAATGTCCTGAGGGCAATTCTTTTGAAAGTGTCCAGCTGCCACCTCAACTGGGAGCTCAGAGGGCACCCATCTCCATATGACCTGGAGTATGGCTTGTTATCTGCCTGCATCCCAGAATGAATGAGGGAAGGTTGGCTTAGATCCAACCTTGTCCCTGCAAGTTCAAGCTAGAGTTATCCCTGGACTTTTCCTGGGAGGCACTGATAAACAGACCTTGGATGTGCCTTCCTTCTGCAAGGATAGAGGAGTCCAGCACAAATCAGTCCACTCTCTTCCCCATTCCACATAGGGTGAGATGCGGTTGAGTCAATAAAAAACAGACCATTTTACTCTAAATTTTTACGTCCAATTTTTAAACCGTTTTTACATCTCAATTTTGCAAAGCGATCGGCAGTGCTGCAACATGCCAAAGAGTTTGTCACTGAGCTCTGAGTACATGAGAGCTGGCTTCATTCCTGCCCCCTGGGAATCTTAACTAAGGTGACCTTAAATGCCTTAAATACCAGCTCAGATCTCAGGCACCATCTGGAAACAATGATCTGGTAGAAGCCAAGGTGCTGATGCACCGAATTAACACAGGTCCCAGGTGCTGACATGTTACTTCCTGCCCTCCCTTAGCCTTGTTGTGTCCCACACGTGGATTTCAGCAGCAGTGACACTGCAGTCTCAGGGTCTAGGGGCTGCTGTGCTGGTGTGTTCACTGCAGCTGGAGCTGGGTGACAAGTGGTCAAGATTCGAAAAGGAAGTTGTTTTCCATTTCTACAATAAATCAATAGGTTTCTCCAGAATGTTTTGATTTGTAGGTCCTTTTCAGCATATCTCTAGCTCTCAGCAGTTTTCTTATCTTTGTTCTTCTTAGACTATAGGTTTCCTTATTTAGTCCCTCTTCTGTTTCATTCAAATCTAAGATTTTTCATTATTTTTGCTTTTCATTTGGTTATTGTATTCTATTTCATTTTTCCCTAACCTTTTCTCTGGTTTCATCTTAGTTTCCCCCTCCTCCTTTCCATCACCATATTTACATTTCTCTTTCAATGCCCACTTTCTATAGCCCTCTTCAGATAATCCCTGGACACACTCTCCAACCCCCATATCAATCCTTTTTCTTTTTCTAATTATAACCTTTTGTCCTTTTACTGTTTTTTTCCTTTTCAACGCACATTTTCTCCCCCTTCTCACATCCAGATGTTTTTCCCTCTCTATTTCCAGCTGTGCGAATAAATGACTTTTTTGTTTGTTTCAAGGAAGTTAGGTCAATCCTGAACAAAAGTATTCACATTTTCAGGAAACCAAAACAATGTAAACTACCATTTTGGCTTAATATTTTTAAAATAATAAATTGAAATTTTGATTATTTTGATCTTTGAGGTATTTATAGTAAATAATAGTTGAAGTAAATTTGCAAATGTAGAAGTGACTGAAAAAAAAGTCAAAGCATTTAGGCTTTGGGGGTGGAAGGCACAGCAAGTAGCTTGTAATTTCTTTTTTGACAGGAGTAAATGGAGGAATACTATCTAAAACAACTTGGGTAGCTCTCACTACTCATTCAAAGTGGGTTTGCTTTGATCAAAACTAATATTGTAGGAACAAAAAAAATTTGGCCGATATATTCTGGCCCTAATTTCCATTTCCTTCTTTTTTTGTGTTCAGAGTGGTGAGGTGCAGAGAGCGTGGAGGTACAGCACATTTTTTAGCTGGTATTTCGATGTTATTTAAAAAAAAAAAAAAGAATTGATCTCTTCCCAAGCAGGGAGCATCAGCTGTACTTTCTTGTTTCCCAGTCCTTGGCTTCCTGGGACAGCAATTAAAATAGATCCCAGGTGGCTTAATCTTGAATCCCATCAAAAGCACAGAAGCTTCTTACTATCAGCAGCAGTTTCTTAAAAGGGGTGCAAATATATTTCTTGCAAATGTTCTCCTGCACTTCAGTATGCAGCATTAGTCCCAGACGAAGGCTGCAAAGTGAAAAACATAGCTGAGAACAGCAATACAGTTTCTAGTGATTTGGATGGGAGTCACAGCTGGGTACCTGGGAGAAGAATCCAGCCCAGACATGGCCCCAAATGCCATGTTTTTTCTGCGCACTGTGCCTAGATCGCAATCAGCAAAACGATTTTGTGGGAGAGGAGGGGAAGAAGAGGAAGTTGCCAATGAGAGGATATTCTTCGCTCATAAATCCCAATGCATTGAAACACAGATTAGACCCCTGCTTTCTTTTTAACCATCCCCTGCCTAGAGTTACTGAATCCTGAAATTTGCTGAACTGTTCAGCTCATGTCTGCCCTGAAGTAATGAATTGGCAGGCCTATTTCTAACGGTGATTAATGAAGCTTTTCAGAGGCAACCCATTATTTGATCCAAAGTTAAAACAGTGGTTCATCATTAATCACTACAGGACATAGGCTCACAGATTCATAATTCTCAGCAAGCCCATTTCATTAAGGGTCCCTCTCCTTCTTTTGTTAACCCAGGGCTCCCCTGTCTCCCCACCCCTCACGGATGCCTTCCCAGCGCTCCATTTCCAGGTCTGCTCAAAGAAAAATTCACATGTTTTTCAGGCTCTGCAGCCTCTCAAAATTAAAAAAATCTTCTTTTAGATCTCAAAAATTCCTCTTCCCACAGAAAAATGTATCCGATTATCAAATATGAGCCAACATTGGCACCCAGTGGTTGAACAGATTAATCACAGATACATATTCCCCCGAGCCCACCTTTTCTATTCTTCAAAGACAGGTTTCCCTCTGGGATGTATGTGATACTCTTACACAGGCTTCCAGCTCTAGGCCTTGTAGGCATGGCTGTGAACTAGTTATGCTAAGAGAAGGAAAAGGCAGGTTGTGGCTGGTCCTCCCCTCTGCCAGAGTCCATCAAAGTCCCTCCACAGAAGTCACAAGGTGGGACTAACATCATCAAAGTGCAGTGAGAAGCCTGGCTCCCAGAAGGCTACGGCACACACACAGCATCATTTGGCACCCAGCAGACATACTGGGTCTGCTCCTGCAGGTACCACCTGTTTGGAGAAGGGTTGCACCTGAGTTTGTGAGTCCTGCTTCCCTGCAGAATGGCAAAACATTCATAATGGTACCAGCGGTCTTAGAAAAAGTCATATTGAGCCTTTTATCTCTAAATCATCTTCCTGAATTTGCCAATGACTTGACCTGGGGGATTGTGGTGGGTTGACTTTGGCTGGATGCCAGGTACCCCTCCAAGCCACCCTATAATTGCCCTCCTCAGCTGGACAGGGCAAGGCAGGCAGAAAATAAGATAGAGAAAACTCTTGGGTCAAGATAAATACAGTTTAATAAAGCAAAAGCAAAGGCTATGCACAGAAGAAAACGAAAACAAAATATTTATTCTTGACTTCCAATCAGCAGGTGATGCACAGATAGTTCCTGAGAAATAAAGCTTCAGTACATGTAGCAGTTGCTCTGGAAGACAAATATCTTATACATCCCACAGTTCTGATCTGATGAGGTAGTTTCTGCTTCCTGTCAGAATTCTCTCATTCTTTCCTCCAATTTCTTTGTTGAAGGATCAGCTTCTTGAACAAACTTTTCCTCTTCTTCCTCCATTTCTAATTGATGATGTGGACCCAGTGTTTTCCTTTCCCCTCCAGGGGCAGTGACTGTAGTTGTTATTTGGATCTCTGTCTCAACCACAGTCCTCTGAGAGTACTGAACTGTGGCTCAACAGGCACCAGTACAGTGATGGAAACTGATTTTCACTGGGGTAGGGAAGGCACTCTTCTGTCAGGTGGCATGCCAAATTGTCAGGATTGCTTGCCTGTTCAGGCTTAAAGTCCCAGGCTATGGGAGGTGACAACCATCCTAGGAACCGGCCCAAATCCTTTCACATACCCTGTCACCCATGGATCTCTTGCCTCAGGACACATTTCAGTATCACCTGACCCAAAATTTGTCTTCTCTTACACCAGGACAACACCAGATTCTATAAACCACATACTATGCTACATTGATAATTAGCAGTATTAAAGGGCTCATGAGGATGAACAAGAACCTCTGGTACTATACCCCTTCCTCTAAGCTTTTATATCTGGAATATCTCTTTGGTCAGTTTGGGTCACCTGGCCTGGCTGTGTCCCATCTCAAGATCTTGTCCCATCCCCAGTCTACTCATGAGGGTAGAATGTTGAAGAGATAGCCCTGGTGCTGTGTGAGCACTGCTCAGAGGTAGCCAAAACACTGGTGTGTTATCAATACCCTTCTAGCTACCAAGAGGAAGAGCAGTGCTGTGAGGGCTGCTATAGGGAATATTAACTTCTGCTCAGCCAGACCTCACACAGAGAAGCAATGACAGAAATACTGGATGGTGGCTGGCACGCAAAGAGACAATCCTGAGCTACTACTGTTGTAGATGGTGCCAAGGAAGCATTGACTATGCCTTATGGACATTCATTGGCAGTACTATGCCACAGCTCCCAAAACATACCAAGAGTACCTAATTCTTGGTCTAGTCACAGCAGGAATATCAGAAAAAGGGGATCCAATACCTTCGAAGTTGTTTCAAAATCAGAAGATAAAGGGCAGAAAAGAGCTTCCCAATAACTTTGCAAAAGCATTTAGTTCTGGCAATGCTGAAACATTTAATTAACGAAGAGAAAATTAGTTCATTGATTTAATGTAAAAAAATTAAGGTATGATATTAAAATGCTCTAATAAATACAGGGTATACACCTGATATTCAGCAATTCAACTGAATAATATTGTAAGTTAATTTATATATGAATGTGACATGAAATTAAAATATATAAGTTTCAGATAAATCCTTTTTTGTCCTTTAGAAATAGACAACTTGGCTTGATCCCACCAGAGGAACAGTTGTGAAATATTCTTTTAGTCCTTTTAACCAGAACCAACTTCTCCAGTCACAATTTGAAAATGTTTCATCATCTTTAATCATAATGTCTCTAATCAGATGTAAAAATTAAGGCACAGAGGAGCAAACTTTTTTTGTTCAAGTCTACACAGAAAGCTATTTGAAGAATCATGAACTGTTTTCCCTACAGGACAGTGCTCCTTCCAGCACTTATTATGACCATGTCCAAACAACTGTAGTGTTAATTAATGAGAAGCTATATTCAGGTTTTCAAACAGTGCTTCACTGTACCTGAATCCACCTTTTCATTCTTTCAATGTTACATTTACCTCCAATCCATTAAGCAATGTTATGGACATGGAAGACAGCAAGATGCTAGTGCCTTTCACTGGAAATGCAGATGCTGCATGGGATTGAAAAGAGTACTTGAACACAGATGTTGATTGGCTTACAAAATTAGCACCTGGACATCAAAAGGAAAAAATGTATTTCATTAATAAGGTCCTGAGTTAGAAATAAAAATGTTTTAAATACAGATACATCATTGTGAAGAACTTAACACAAATAAAATTTAAGTTCTGTATGATGAAAAGTCACATCAATTTTCCTTTCAGTCTGAGAAACTTGCTTCTTAGCAAGCACTTTTTGTATTGCAACCAAGGCTGTAAGTTACAAGGTAGGGCAGCAAGAACTAGAAAGATACTTCCTAAACCTGCTCCTTGACCACACTGAGTAAGGATGCTGAGATCATTATCAGTTTTAAAAAGAAAATAACTAGCATAAGATAAAATAATATCCGTTCATCCTACCCACAGCCTAGCAGCTTTCCTGGAGCTGTGTTAAGAGTTTGACCTCAGAGAACAGTGGCCCAGTGTCCCATCAGACCAGAAGTGCTCCCACCGGGTGAGGTCCAAGTTGGCGACTGGGGCTGGCCCTGCAGGAATCCCAGGAATGTGCTGGTTATGACCGCTCAGTGGGGTGCTGCTCTCTGTGCATAACCTTCTGCCTCCCTGAGACATCATCCTTCCCAGGACAGCAATGTGTGATGTTGAGCAGTTGGGTGCAAACGATTACTTGCAGTCAGACATCTGCAGGCAGAGGTTAGGCAGGAGGCTCTGTGTATATAAGTCTGTCTATGGGCATTCACTTAAGGAAACATTACTGCTCTGCAGAAACGCTCCAAAAGACTAAAACTTAGCCTTCAAAACAACAAAAGGGGCTGCTGTGAGCACAGGTTCCCTTTAGCTCAGCCCCCTCCTGGGTAGGCTGCTTTATAGCATGCAGCTACGTGGTTCTCCACACCTCTTCAGCCCTTGTTTGCTGGCTCAGCCTTTGCGAACTCCTTGTTACCAGCAGTCATGGTGGTATTAACGTGATACGGCAGCCACTCACCAGGAAATTGCACAGCACTCCAAAACATGGAAAGTTCCCAAACTCTGCCTTTCTTATTGCTGGTGATTTGGCACAGAGTCTGCTCAGCCACTGCAGGCTGAGATGTTAGCCACGCCTCATGTACACAGCTCTGTGGCTCAGCATTGCCTGGATATGTGTTTGGAAGAAGTTCCTTCCTTTATGCTTCACAAGCTTACAGAAGACAGGGGGAAGATTTCCTCCCTCTTCCCCTGCCTCCCCTCTTCTCCCCATCCCAGCCCTGATCCCTCTGTTTTCACAAGCTTTGCTCATAAATGAATTGTGAATATTCTGTGGGAATATATTCTCTGTAAATAGTTTCTTCTTCTGCCTGCCTCCTCTGTGCAGCCAGGAACGTGGGATTTATGAAGCCAGAAAAAGCCTGTTCAAGAAAATCCTGTCTCTTTAACACCAGGAGTTAAGATATTCAGCTGGGCTGAGCAGATCTCAGTCCTGTCCCCTTGACATTTATGCAATCTACATTAGATAATAAAGTAAAATCAGACATGGTTTGAAGACCACCTACTCGCCTGCCACACACTCTCCCCATCCACCCATTACTGATGTGTGGACCTGAGCTTCTTCCTGTTCCCAGCTGGCCCTGCCCTGCAGAATCTGTCAGCACGAGTGGGAGCAATGCCACATCCCTGTGCTGCAGCCCAGGTGGGGTTTTGCTTCCTGGCAGAGCCTTCCCCAAGCATGGCAGGTCTCCCCTAGCACACTATCTGGCTTTACCTAATTTGTGGCCCTGCTACAAGACTCCGTAGACACACAAAGAAGTTGGGACAACTTGAGAAGCTGCCCCAAGTCAGGTGTGTGACCATCACATTACTGGTCCTCTGGCAGAAACTACATGATGCTGATGGACTTGTCCTGCTTTGCCTTCGGAAGGCATCAGGGAGGCAGGCTGCGAAGAGCAAATTAAGCCTCTTTGTTTTAATCAGCTCTGACAGAGTCGAAGGGAGCAGCTTTTCGTGGTCTCCTGCAGGTTTCTTTCCTTTAGGTGGCGGTATGTGTTTGCAGCTCCCCGCAGCACTGCCCGCGCTCCCAGCCCTGCGCCCAGCATCCTCATCCGGTGCTCAACCAGCGCTGGGTTAATTTTCCAGAAAATCCTGCACAAGCAATTAAAATGTTAATGTTGTGAGGGAAATGCCTGCGTTGAAGTAAACTCATTCGAGAGTCAGTTGTGCTCAGTGGAAGGGGAACAGTCTATTGATTTTGAACAAGGTCATATCTCATCAGACTTGCCACCTGGATTATTTTTGTTTGCGCTGATCAGCAACCGAGTCCTTGGTTTCCCAGCAAGTTTGAAATCACCTTAATGAAGTAGAAATTTTGGAGGGGGGTGGGGGGAAGAGGGTATGGTTTCCTTCCCAAGACTTTTCTTTATTACAGAAATGTGCTCCTCACCTGTTTATCTCTGACCACCTGCTCACCTCTGTGTTTATTAACCTTATTTCACTAAAGCAGCAGTAACTGATGCAAAACTCTCAGTTCTGGAAGCTGCTGAATGAATTCACACCTTACACTGGCATTTGTGCTGCAGCCAGCCAGCAGTGCCTTTGCTCTAGGATGGGATTGCCTCAAAGTGGAATTATCTTAGAAACCAACAATTTCAGCAATGACATTTGCATGGGCATAGGGAAGTTCTGCATTGTACTTCATTTATAGAAGAAAGGAATATATAGAAAGAAAGTTGTCCACTTTTTTTACAGCAAATTCTGCTGATAGAGGCTGCATTAGAATACCTAAACCGTTCAGACAAGGTATGCTCAGTGAGAGCATTCTGGTATTTCATTATGAGCAAGAGACACCTGGGAACAGAGAAGCAGAAACACCTAAAGTATCATTTCATTTGCAGATTCCTTGGTCTCTGCCCAGAGCTTGTAGTCTTTCCTCCCTAAGCCAAAGGTCTTCCAATGCTCTCTTTTCATGAATGTGGTCACACTGGAAAAGGTAGATGTGCTTTTTCATTGTATCTAAAATAGGTTATGCTATTTCTAGTGATATGGGCTATGACTCTCTAACCCAAATGCTAGGGTATTTGCATGCTTAATTCACAAGCCTAATTGCCATAATTGCACATGCTCATTAGGCAATTTTGTGTGCAAATGCTGAGTTAGGCACATAACTAGGCATAGTCTTTGCAATGTGATTTGGTTCAACACTCATGGAAAATTTGTGAACAAATTAGACATGCAATTGAATGCACATTTTCTACGCTAAGAAGTTGGGCAGGGCCTGGCACCAGGCAGACTGCAGTCTAAATGGATGAGCAGAAGGTACTTCCCTGGTGAATCCTCGTGTAAGACTGAATCCTTCATCCAGAGAAAAAGTCAGATCTGAGATGTCCTTCACATTGTCCAAAGAGCCACACCTTCCTTTCAGGCTGAGATGGAATACTGGGAAGCAAAATAAATTTAACATCCATCTAAGAAAAAAAACTAAACCAAAACAAAAAAACCCGAAAACATCAACAACAATCATGAAGCTCTAATTTTATGATCTGATTGCTGAGGATGAGTGGATACAGAGCCTCCCTGTCAGAAGGGAGACAAAGCCAGCTTGTCTTTTTCTATATTCTGACAGAAGACACAACAGTGAGTAACTAAAGTAGCTCAGTGTTAGCAATAAAGGATACTAGCACAGCTTTAAACCAGCACAGCTGATTTGAGTTAGAGCCCGCTTGTACAAGCATGACTACAAGAAAGCCCAACTTTCATGGTCTAATGTTTGTAATTTCTCTCTCTGACTAAAGATATATGTTCTTTTAAGAAAAACTACAGAGGAAAATCCCCCAAAAGTAAGAACTCAAGGCACTGATAGATTGAGTTATGGTTTGTTTAATCCTTCGATTTTATCCTTCCCAAGCCAGTCTGCAAACTCTCTTGCTCTGAATTTATGACTGGCAGGACTAAAGGGACTGTCTATAGATTAACATTGACATTTCCTTTGTGCATTAATCCTTTGAATCTCATTTACCATACATTGCTGCTGAATGACATAAAAATGATCATTTTTTTTATTACTGAGTAGATTATGATGAGGCGCATTTTACCTCCATTCAGAAAAATATCGAACGAGAGTCAGAGCTGCCGTTTTTACCTTTGCCTGTACGGTGGCAATGTGAGGGACTGCCTTCTGGATGACAACGAGGTGCAGGTCCGTCCTGCAAATTCCCATGAGCCAAAAGCGCAGGATGCCACAAGGTCAGGGAAATACCTGGGCTCTAACACCTCTGCAGCAATGAGCCCTTCACATGGAGACATTCACAACTGGGACATCCAAGCCGACGGCTTGGACAGGGGTACTCTCTGCTGGGTTAAGAACTGGCAGGAGGGCCAGGCCCAGAGAGTGCTGGTGAACGGGGCTGCATCCAGCTGGCTGCTGGTCAGTGTTGGGTCCAGTCCTGTTTAACATCTTTATTGATGATTCAGATGAGGGGATTAAGACCATCATGAGCAAATTT
>VYXB01005448.1:79627-240265 GCA_013397135.1 Pachyramphus minor | reverse complement strand
CACAAGACCTATGGGAAGAGGCTGAGAGAGCTCGGGTTGTTTATCTGCAGAAGAGGAGGCTTAGAGGTGACCTCATCACTCTCTATAACTACCTGAAGGGAAGTTATAGCCAGATGGGGATTGGTCTCTTCTCCCAGGCAGTGAGCAATAGGACAAGGAGGCACAGGCTTAAGCTCTGCCAGGGGAAATTTAGGCTGGGTATTAGAAAGAAATTCTTTACAGAGAGAGTGGTCGGGCATTGGAATGGCCTGCCCAGAGAGGTGGTGGGTTCACCATCCCTGGAGGTTTTTAAACTGAGATTGGACATGGCACTTAGTGCCATGATCTAGTAAACGGACTGGAGTTGGACCAAGGGTTGGACTTGATGATCTCTGAGGTCTTTTCCAACCCAATTCATTCTATGCTTCTATGATTCTATGATCCTCAGCTTGGCCAGAGCTGCACAGAGGCTGTTCTCCTTGTCCAGGACGGAGGCTGAAGTTCTGTCATCTAAAAATTTTCTACCAAAAATTTTTTGGTAGAAAGCACATTTGCTACGTGTAGGTACATACCATCACACTTTCCCACCCACCATAAGATTTCCTTGCCACCAACAGCATAGCCTGACTCGTGCAGTTTCAGAGGAAAGAAAAGTTGTGATGGTCCTGTCTCTTATAAACTGCGGATTTGCATTAAATTTCCTTAGGTTTAAAAATATGAAGAGGCTGAAGTTGACATAGTATAAGAATACATACATCACAGATACAGATATAGAATCACAGAATGGTTTGTGTTGGAAGATCATCTAGTTCCATTCCCCCTGCAATGGGTAGGGATACCTTCTACTATACTGGGTCACTCAAAGCCCCATCCAGACTGGCCTTCCAGGGATGGGGCACCCACAACTTCTCTGGGCAACCTGTTCCAGTGCCTGACCACCATCACAATAAATAACTTCTTCCTAATATCCAACCTAAACCTACCCTCTTTCAGTTTAAAGCCATTGCCCCTCAACCTGTCACTTTAAGAAGTCCCTCTCCTGCTCTCTTGTAATGCCCCTTTAGGTATTGAGAGATGCCATAAGGTCTCCCTGGAGCCTTCTCTTCTCCAGGCTGAGCAACGCCACCTCTATCAGCCTGTCTTCACACGAGAGGTGCTCCAGCCCCTGATCCTCTTCTTTGCCCTCCCCTGGACTTGCTCCAAAAGGTTCATGTCCTTAGTTTTTGTGTTGGAGGTCCCAGAGCTGAACTCCAGATGGAGTCTCACAAGAGCAGAGTAGAGGGGCAAAATCACCTCCCTTGACCTGCACATTTCTTCTGATACAGCCCAGGATACTGTTGGCTTTTTGGGATATGGAGATAGATACAGAAGCAAACCATCTTCAAGAGTTCAGCCAACAGCACTCCTGTCATCTCCTCATGGTCTTCCCCACAGGAAAGGATATTTCGAACCCATAGGAGTTCAGAGAAGAGATATACTGGCATGAATGAACTGTGATGTAGAGCTGGAAACCAAAGCAGAGGAATACCAAAGAGACTGAGGCTGCATCCCTGCAGCAGGGAGGGGAAGGGAGAGGAGGGGAGAAGAGGGAGGGGAAGGGAGAGGAGGGGAGAAGAGGGAAGGGAAGGGAAGGGAAGGGGAGGGGAGGGGAGGCTGCAGTTTGCAGAGCAAACACAATGGATCTCTCTTCACCCAGAGCCCAACAGACCCTTTCGGTGCTGCTGTTCAACATTTTGTCCTCCAGCATCTTTAAATGCACACAGATACTCCAATATTACATGGAGCTGACTGGGAACCTCCTTGCATTCAAAAGTTTAAAGGTAGCATGGAAAAATATATACAAAAAATTGTAACTGCCCGGGAGAGGCAGGAAGGAAGGAGAGAGACAAGAAAAGAAGGGTGAGAGAAGAGAGAAAGTACGTCTGTATAATATCACATATGCCTATAGTGCTAGCAAACATTGACATGAAGATTACGTGGTTCATTAATATAAAATCCACAATTAAAAAAAAAAAGTCTAAACCACACAGAACATATATAACTTGATATTGTACAGTAAATTAATGTGAACAGGAGAAAGAGACACCCAAATGAGAATTCAGGAGCTAAATACCCCATCGTGCTTTATAGTGCATACAGCAGAGTAAGCCTAGGAAATACTCCTTAGGCTATAAAATTACACAAAGGACTAGAGTGTCCCATTTTTCTTTTTAATTTAAAGAAAATAGCCAGAGCCATTGAAGAGAGGGAATTGACCTCTTTGGGTCTCTCACTTTCTCAGAGATGTTTCTGGTCAATCAAGCCTGCATATCGTTCCTGGAAGAATGACCACAACTTCCATACTTCTGGCCTCTACCCTCCAAGCCATTGTTTATATTTTCATTACCCTACTGTATGTTGGACCTGTTCACGGCCTTCATCAATAGTGAAAGGTCAGAAGTCTGCCAAATTTAGATATTAGCGTATAATCTCTAATAAATTAGACAGAGAAATTTCAAAATCTATATTCCTCAATCATGGGACATGTCATCCCCCCTTTTGGCTTTTTTTCAGGGGGTTACATGCACTTTGGTCTGTGCAGCTTTACAATCCATCCATTTTAAAAACAATTAAAATAATATAACATTGATTTTATTTTTTTTTTAAAACACCGTATCTTGCAGAAGTGCAGAGTGTGAATGTCCCCTTCCCATATAACATAGCATGTAATACTCTTCTGGGATGGGGACCACAGCCACAGAGCATCCCTGCTTGTAGGCATGCCCTGCTTTCCTGACACTGGGAATAGGAACAGACAACAGGCTCCTGCTTGGGCACAAAGAAACACTGCAAAGACAAAAGCTGTGCCCAAGCTACTCAGAGATTCGGCTATGCCCAAGATGAGTGGGGAGGCATTTCCTTGTACTGGCTGTGCCTCAGGTTATAAATCATTTCCATTTCCCTTTGCTAAGGGTTTTTTTTTTCTCTTTCTCACAGGGAAGATAAGCTCCCCTGCAAGGGTGGCACAGCTCAATAAGAAAAAAGCTTCCCTCCAAATCCTCCGGGATCCTGGGCATGCTGAGGGCTGCACTTAGCCTCAGCTCTCAGAACAACGAGGGTGCTTCAGAGCCAAGGCTGCGCCTAGCTAGTGGGGGAGGCAATTATCCACCAGGAAATATGAGGGGGGAGACACCACACACACAGCGACAATGCAGGGTCTGATCTCCAGAAGTGCTGAACACTTGTGAGGCAGTGAACACCTCCGGCACTCTATGCCGGGAGTTAAGAGCATTCGGCACTTTAGGAGAGTTGCTAAGCATCCCCAGGAATCCGAAGATGGAGGTTTCTGCGTATGGGTTTTTACCTGTGGTTGGAACCTCGGTTACTATGAGATCCCTTTACACCTAATTAAGATATATCAGGAAGAAATACACAAAGATGCATAATTTACCCGCTCTTCGACTGATTTAAGTGTATCCCCTTAGGGAACTACACCCATTTAACTAAAATCAAGTTAGAAATCAATTTAGTTACATTAGTGCATTTTCGGTATGGAATAGCCCTTAATTTGAATGGGAATAAAGACCCACTATGGGCCGATTGATTCTGTTAGATGAAGGAAAAGCTTTTATTCTCTATATAGCTACAAAGAAAATCAGTTTCAGAATGCTGCAGGATATTATATATGGGAAACATGAGGATCTGTGCATATAGGCTTGAGTTTTTTCACACAGCTCAGAACATCTTCATTCCTTCTGTGATTTCAGGCATTTCCACACAGTTAGCCCAGAAAACCCTGAAAAGGGGGGCAGTTTACCTTCCAAGAACCATGGGGGCTTGCTTTCAGTGGCAGAATATGTAGGGGGTCAGAAAGGTCTTTCCAATTTAATGTGTGAGCTCAGGAGACACAGAAGAAAGGAAAAGCTTGCCATCCAGGAGCATGCAGGGGGGAAATGACGTACACTGGCAGGGAAAGAAGTCAGGATAAGAAATCCCAACTCAGCTTGCTTTGTGGCCCCCCCAAGCAGGGACAAGGACTGATCATGGTATTGCATGGGGGAGGGAGGGAGAAGATCTCCTATTTGCATCCAGTAGGAAGTGGCAGGGAGCTGGCGCCACAGGTGGAACAGCTTGAGCTGCATGTGTTCCCATAAAGAGGATTGAAATGTCCCTGCAGTTGGCTCACTTTCCTCTGAGGCACAGATCACTCAGTGGGGGCTGCTGGGTGCACTGGGGGAGCCTGGAGACACCAACTGTTCCTGAGGGCCTGTTTGCAGCCACCTCTGGCTAACACAACTGTGGCTCCCATCTGCTGTCCAAAGTAGACCCCGCAGTGGTTGTGCTCCATGGGATTTCCATTTGGCCCCATTACCTTCCCACATCTCTGTGTGTGAGGGAGAGGGAACAGAAATTAGGGGTTTTCCAGCAATAATGGCCTGCTCATTCCAGTTACTTAATTTTCACTACTGTAATTTCTTAGACCTCTGAGGACCACTTGCCAATCTTGCCCCCACTATCTAGCTCTTGACCTTCAAACACAATCCCAGGAACAATGTTATAAAGGATATATGAAGAAAGACTCTAGGTGGCACTTCAGGCTGCATAACTGTGACCTTGTCTATCAAGACATGAAGCATTTAAATCATAGGTTTAATCAGGTAATCCTTTAGGCAATCAGGATGATCAGCAAAAGTGTGTTAGCACTGTGTAGTCCCTCCAGCAACTTCCAGTATACCTTTCCAGTGTAGCCAGACCTGTAGTTCAGTTCCACTTCACAGGCAGAAATCAAGAGAAATCTCACTCAAGAAAATGAAACTACTCACAAGAATAAATCAGAAACAAGCCTATGGATCTCTTGCAGGACCAAAAGTTTGTCACCTAAGCAGAAGTAAGAAGCTTAAATATATGTGCAAGCCTCAAAAAGTAGAGATGAGTGCTATAGCAAAACCACAGGCAATTCAGCAAAACACTACACCACTCCAATAGCTGCTGAAGGGATACACAGGCTGTGCATTTTATTTTTATTGAAAGTATTGCACTGTCTATTTTCTGTATATTCCGTCAGTACAGAGCTAGCAATTTTTATTTTTCTCAACAATGACTAGTCAATGGGTACCTTGGGCATGTGCTTGCTTGACAATTTACTAAGAATGAAGAAACAGAGTAGCAGTGAAACATGCTCCAGCATGCTTTTTGGAATCAGGGCCCAAATACCAATGCGTTTCTCAGTGGACATCTGAAGGTGCTGTTCCACACCACAATTAGCTAATGGCAAAGCTGCCAAAGAAAGATTCTGCCTTTTCTCACCCACAGCTACTTGTTACTCTCCCACCTCCTTCCGATTTATCACTCGTTGGTGTGCTGATACCCTCTAAACTAAATCAGTGAAATGTCTGGTATTAGCAAAACCAGAAAAACCCTGCTGGTCTGTTTTAGACCACAACACCAGAAATAGCTGCCTTAATGTAACTGTGGCAGGGGACAGGAAACTTCAGTAGGGAAAGGAGCAGAGAGGGAATGAATTGGGAAGGACAAGGACCTTTTCCAACAGAAACATTAATGGTGACTAGTACCCAGCTGTCTATACTAACTGGACCAAAAAAACCATCCTCTGCTCCTTCCTAGCTTCTCTTCACTGGATCTATATTAAACTAGTTCACAATTTGGCATCATGAAATCCCACTGACTGTCTGAAAAAGGGTATACAAGACATGCAGGTCTCCCTGTGCATGAGGTCTCCTCTGCTGCATCACAACTCCACACCCTCAAATGCAACACATCCTTTGCCTTTCCACCCTTCCCATGCCTCATGCAAAGCCCTTGGGAGCATTCATGTACCTGAAGGGGAAAGCCTTTTGCCTCCGGGCTTCACTAGCAAGCAGAAAAGCTGGAGCAGCTGCTCCAGGAGGATTGTAACACCTTCTCCCACTGGATCAATCCTTCCCCACTGGCTGCTGAACAGGCAGCATCCAGTTGGCAGCTGCAGGGGACTGAAGAGTCTTGTGGAGGGAGAAAAGCAAAAACAATAAAGAAGGGGAATTCCAACCAACTTGTTGAGGATTTATTAAATGGGATCGAGTTTTGATAAATGCTTTTTCTTTCACAGTGAAACTAGTAGACCCAATACAGAGTGATTCCCACAACAAACTTTTCTCTGTTGTGTTCTAGGGAGAAGCAGGCTAACCTACCAAAGCTGACAATGCCAGGCACAGGTTAGATATTCCCAGCTACACAGAGGTATGAATATACGGAGAGGAGGCAGAACAAAGGGGTGCCATATTAATTTTTCTCTCCCTCTCCACTTGAGCTTAGCTTGCCTTGGCTCGAGGAGCATTCAATAGTCATGGAATTGGGCAAAGTGAGTTCACCTTTCAGTCAAGGGAGCATCAATCAGTCCTGCCCTCCCCTCCCTAGCCTCTCTGTTTCAAAAGCATCAGAACATTTCACCACTATTTTATTGCTCATTACTCTCAGTTTATTGCCCTCACAGTTTAACCTCATTATACCCCTAAGGCTGAAGTGAAGTCTTTCTTCACCATTTGAGCAAAGCTACGGACAAACTTCGTGTCAGTCTCAATAGGTATTTTGGTCCTTAACTCCCAGTGAGGGTCAGGAAGGCTGGTGCTGAGTAACTCTGATGCGTGCACTATGTGACCTGCTTGTGTGCACAGACCTGGTACCTTCTCACAATGGAGTCCCAGCACCTTGGGGTCCCTTGGCCAGGTTTCTTTCAGAGAAGAGGAGCCTGAGGGGATGCAAAGTCACCTGTGTCACTCTGCCCACCTGGGAAGCAAGGCAGCCAGAGCAAATAACACTCATGCAGGCTGAAGGAATAGGGGCAACAGGTTCACAGGAGAGGCCCCGAGGTCACTCTTAGCACCCTAACTACTGCACTGAGGCCACCAAGGGAGTACCAGTGCCCAGCTGCTGAAACAGCCTGGCACTGCACAGTATGCCCAACATCGAGAGTGGGGAGATGTTATTCTGGGGAAGAGGGTGAGAAAAACAGACTGAGAGGTATGAGACATGATATGTAGGATGGAATCCTGCTTCACAGTTCTGGCTGGTGCAACACCCACCTGTGAGCTTCTGCTCCTACCTTTGGTATCCACAGAACAGCTCTTCCTTTAAATCACTTATTACTACCATCTTTTTGAGCCTGAACGATAAACTCAAATGACTTTTTCTTTGTGCTTGTTTTTATATATATGGAAGATGTAACCTAAAAAAAATAGGGTTTTGTGTCCTCTGGGCCAGCTCTGGACAGTCCTGCCATAATGAGGAACACAATAAATGTCAGTTTGTCTTAGAAGACACTAGTCAGGGATTTAGGTTCACCATCTGCAAACAGTATTATCTCCAGTGCCATAATCAGCCTACAGGAGGAATGGGTTCCTAGGACCTTTGGCATTTTGAGTGAACTAAAGTTATACAATTAAACTTCAGTTAGGAAATATCCATAACTTACCAACAGGGGAGAGCAGCTAAGAGCATTACCGGCTGTCAGCACCTGGGAAACTAAATTGAATAGCCAGAGCACTGAGATACGAAAACTGGAGGAAAAATCACATGTGCCTACTTTCTTTACGGCTGCAATGTCATAGGTCATATGTTGTGCTAACCTGTAAGAAATAATAGGAACTTGGAGATAAAATATAGCTCCAAATGTGAACTGGGGCATGGCATAGAAGAAGTTAAGCAAGGACAAACAGATTACTAGTACTCTGAAGTATCAAATCACTGTCTCAGAGACTGCCCCCTCTACTCCTAGCAGCTTCATAAACTAAACCAGCTGTTTCAAATAATGCTGTTAGATTTTTAAAGACATCTATTTCCTTGGGTTAAATAGAAATGAAATTTCTTTAAACTAAATCTATTCTCCCATGTATATTTGGGTGTTTAAAAAAAAATAAAATAATTAGCAACATATGTAACAACAGCCTTTTGGGGATGTGTGATGCTTATATACAGATTCCTGCAAAAATTGTATCACTCTTAGAAAATTATCACTCGCTTCCTGAATATCAAATCATTTGGGCAATGCAATGCAAAACAAAAAACAAAGAAGCAACAACTAAAATTGTTTGAATGCACTTTATGTGTGACAAACTGTTGCCTCACACATAGGAAGGGAGATCCCTTAGTCCAGGTTCACTAAATGGGGGTAAGCAGTAGCAGCAGGGATGGGCTTAACCTGTGCTGGAGGAGGAAGAGGATGAATGCATTGAAGCATCTCCTGACTGAGAGACTGAGGAGCCATAGTCACCATAGTCACTTGTGCTCCCCAACAGCAGCAGATGTAGGAGACCTACTATCACACACATAGTGGGGATGTATCATCACTGATGTATCAGTGTGGCATCAACTGCCTGATTTGGAGGGTCAGTGCAGGACACTGAGGTTTGGCACCATCTAGCAAGAGGGGTTGGGAAAAATACAGGGGCAGGTTTAGAGAAGGATGGTGGTAGCAGAGAAGAGGCTGGTAGGAGCCTAGTGTGGTGTGAATTAAGAACCTAGCTAAGAGCAGGAAATGTTCACACTTTTCAGAAAGCTTTATGAGCAGTGCTAATGAAACAGCAACACCCAAAACACTTTTGTTCCTATTCACTTTTCTAAGGCATCCATTTGAACAGCAGTCTGGGGTCAGTCTGTCTCAGGGTGTTCCTGCAGAGCAATGCTTGTGGCCCAGGAGGAGCATAGTGACACTCACAGTGTCACTTGCCAGCAGCAAGTACCAACCTGTTTAATGAGGCCCTCCATCACTCCCTGCCCTGCTGACTGCACACCGTGGGTGGCACTGGCACGGATGTCTTTCACCAAAAGACTTGCTTCATATCAGGGAGGTGCACCCATTTGTAACTCCTCTTGCCTGGCTGTGTAGGTGCCTCCGACCACATGCTATATTGAGGAGGAGGAAACGTCAGTGGCTGCAACTGAGCCTTCAAGGATATGCTGACTCATCTCCATCCAGAGGTTGCAGGAAGCACCCAGAAGTCTCCCTCAATGATTTGCAGCAGATGGGGAAATGTAAGCAACAGGCACAGTACCTCCCCAGCCTGCCATAGCTTTGAAATGCCATGGCCTTGCACAACATTGCTAAAACAAATACAGCAATTAAAAACCTCTGCGTAATGAATCTGGTTCTGCAAACAGACAAATGGGTGGCAGAGAGGTGCCAATGCCAAGTGTTGCCTAGTAATCCATTTTCTCCAAGGTACATAATGGTCACATCCATAAAGAAGTAGTAGAGGAAAGGGAGGGAAGCACAGGAAACCCATTACTGCCATAAAGGGAAGGAAACGGAACAGGAGCCTGCACCCAAATCTGGGTCCTTCTGGATTCCTGACCTCCTGCCAGGGTAAGATATTAAAAACCAATACCAGGGGTGGAGCAGCAGTAACCACGTCAATGACTCATTCCCTTTTGAAAAGCAGAGCCACCCAGACAACTGGCACAGTGCCTCATGTGTGCGTGGCCTCGGAGAGCTCGCCCTGTCACGTAAGCAGCTGGCACACTTCCTGAGATGAACAAAAAATGCAGACCATTTATCCTGGCTACCTGAGCCTTATCCCTATTACAATCTCATAGAAATGGAAACGGAGTCATCCTGATGAGACTTCTGATCCCCAAAAATCATGTAGTACTATGTGAAATATCTAGGGAATGAAAGTCCAGATGGGAAAAAATTAGGAATTTTTCTTTGAGTGGGTTAAAATCATAGCTGACCTTATTATTTTGTGCTCAAGCAGAAGGAGAGAGGACTCTGAGACAGGGCAACATTCAGGCTTTCTCCTTCCCCCTGCCTATCCTGCTGTCACCCATACCCAATTCTGGTCATGTGCTGCGTTCTCACAGTTTCCACACAATCCCAGCCTTGTGCTCCCAACTCGGGGATGAGGAAGCTGTTTATCACAGCATTCTGTTTGTCACATTCATTTCAGATGATGATAATACCCAGTTGCAAGTAGGACTTTTTACATCATCAGATATTGCAGCCATTCTTCTCCAGACGGGGAAATGAAGGTTTAAGGGGTAAAAAAGCTTTCCTTTGGCCACCTAGTGAGCCCCTGATCTCCCAAACTCCAGTGCAGAACTGAACATCGCTCCCTAGGCTTGCTTTTAGATTTAGCTTGCCAGTATATCTCTCTGAAGTCTATATATGAGAATCATACCTAACAATTGCACCTAAAGCTATATTTTTGTTGCAGGAGAAGGTGGGGCGTGAGGGCAACTCACGCCTTGGTACTGTAGTCGATCACTCAAAAACTTGTGTGCTTTTAGTATTTGGCTAATCAAATTTCAACAGAGTGCACATAGTGCTGTATCCAATCTGTCTGTTTGTAAAACTTGACAAATTTTTGGCATCAGCAATAGAGAAGCCCATGCACCACCATCTTCCCCACACTGGAAATTTCACAGTCTGATTGGTGCAGCTTGCCTTCCTCTGCCTCACATTTCTCAAGGAAGAAGTTTTACCTGTAACTACATCTCGGAACACCAGTGGGGGAATGTTTTCAATGTGATAGGTTATATCCTTCCTGCACATCTTTTCTTTCTCCTCCATTCCTCCATCCACTACTGACAGCCATAGGCAATGCCGTAGAGGTGCATCTTGACATTGAATGTTATAGGGGCTGATATTAGAGACAGAGTAGATTCAGAGTTCAAGGTGGGTTTGTTATGTGATTTGTTTGTTTCTTGAACCTTCTTAAAGCCACA
Source organism: Pachyramphus minor (assembly GCA_013397135.1). Lineage (NCBI taxonomy): Eukaryota > Metazoa > Chordata > Aves > Passeriformes > Tyrannidae > Pachyramphus > Pachyramphus minor. The sequence goes on along the minus strand of VYXB01005448.1, from coordinate 229,588 downwards.
GGTAGGAACTTTAATAGCTTTCACTAAGCTATTTTTTAATAGCTTAATGGCCTGTCTGTGAAGGGGAAAGACCCAATGTGACTGAACGCCTGGTATGACTGTGCTTCACTCCCAGGTAAAATTAAAAAACCTTCCTGAAAGTAGATGGGGATTTTGCTTTTGAAACAACACAGCTGCCAAGATGAGCTGTTGTTCAATTTTGGTGGCACCCAGTAATTTAGTGTGTCCTCCGTTTAACCCATGTCAGAATGGGGCAGTTTAAGAGGGCTTCTGTAGAAAGTCCCTTCCAACTTCGCTCCAGGCTCATGGGAATAGAGCCCATCTATACCCCATAGCATCACTTCTTTTTATCCCAAGTCCCACAAGTGCTCACTGGCACATTTAACCTGCACTTCACAGCTCCTGCGCTTGAACTGAATGTTCAAGCTCTAAGTGTCCAGGGCCAGATGCTACAGTCTGTTGCAATATTATTATTACCGTGGATAGGACAGTTATTAGTATTTAACTATGACTTTATTTTCTTGGTTCTTCATAGCAAACAAACAAGAGTGTGATCTATGGCAGTTTCCATTTCAGCATCTCCGCAGCTCTACCGCAGAATGCCATCATCCACACCTCTGATCCCTGTGAGTCCTGTTAGCGCATCTTGTTGGCAGCAGAAGTATTCTTCCACTGCAGGCTTGATCCAAAACAGCATATTCCACCATCTGCAGCTACCTGCTGGTGTCCAAGATGTAGTGAGGTGGTTGCTTTCTTTGTCCAATAACATTCGCCAATATTTATCTTTGGCATCAAGCACTGAGGCTATTTTTGCTTCTGCCAAGCCGGGTTAACATGTCTTTTGTTGCAGGCACTTGGTAATGAGCAGTTTGTCATACTCCGATGAGGTCGCTCAGGCTTATGTGAGTGAACCATTTGCTTCTGTAGAGGTTGGCCCCCAGGTCAGCACCCGGCTGGGGGTGCAGAACCTGCAGCGCTGGCACCATCCCTCTCCATGCACTTTAGAATCTGCTGCTTCTCCTTCGCCCTTGGTGCAGTGGTTACACAGGTGCCATCCTGGCTGAATCACTGTCTCTGTTTCAAGGTGAAATATGCCTGGAAGACATCCCAGTCCTTTGAAAATACCTCAATAACCTTTCAGCAGTGCTAGCTGCAGAAGCAGCACAGAACAATGCCTGCTCTGACTCTTTATGGGCCAGCTTTTCTGCTTTGCCTGTGTGGATCTCACCACAGCTATTCCACCTCACCTCATCTGCAGTTTATTTCCTATAAATTATTTTTCTTCTACCATATATCTTAGTCTGGAGATTATTCATTCCCTTTTTACTTGTTTTCTTGCAAAGATACTTCTTTTTTTCCTTCCTTCCACCCCCAAAATACAAGCAGGAGAAGCACTCCATCTACTCTGTGGCTGTGAATTGGTGTGCACTTGCCTCCTACATAGCCACGTCTCTCCCAATACCAGGACGAGCTCTTCAAGCACCTTCATATAAGTTATTGCTTCTTTCAAGCATATCACAAATTTCTTTTTTTAATATATGATCTCTTAACAAGAGAATAAGTCAGTTTCTTTGGGGGCAGTATTTGGATCTATGCATGCATTAGATTCAATTACACTCATTGAGGAGATTTTTAACTTATGTTTTATTTAGCGAAGAGGAAAGGTTACAGCCTCCTGTGATTTTTTTCCTAGATATTATATGAGTCTTCTTGATGTACCTGAAAGTCACTGCAGTTATGACCACAACTGTTAATAGCATGGTTATTATTAGTTTTGTTTCTCTCCCTTTTCACTTCATTTTCCTACTATGATCCAAAAAGAATCTGGTTGATAAATTCGTCATTTTTCATATCTATCTTCCCAAATATCGGAATCTTGGTAATGTTCTTTCTTCCTCCTTCCTACCCCTTTTCCTTGTAAATAAGCATGATCACAGCCTTCACTTCTGATTACACGGGTAGAGGAAGCAGAGCACCTCTGAAATCATGCTCTCCATGAAAAGGAGATGAAAAGGCCTAACGAGCAAAAATGACCTGGAAAAAAGAAAGTGGAAGAACTGAGGATTGCCGCCAGCAGCTCTGCTGAGGACGGAGCCTGCTTGCCAACAATTGAAAAGCTGCTCGCAATTGTAGGTGACTAAACCTGGGGCACTGTTTCAATGTCTGCCAAAATCAACAGTAGGTCAGAAGATGCCACATAATGACCACTGGACTTGTCTTCCAGTCCTTCTGACTGGCCAGTTCCAATTCTGTGCCTCAGTTTCCCGTTTCTGGAATAGGAAAAGCTGCTATATTTTGTTGCAAAAAACAGAACACCCTTTATGTGTGCCAGGAAATTAGCAAACACAGAAGTGGGAAGGGATCACTAGAACAAATCGTAATGATGAAATAGCTTAACTAAATGTTTCTTCCTCCAAATGTCTTATGCACAGCCAAGGTTGGAGGTTGGCAGAAACCAAGGAAAAAATCCCCTTCCCACAGAAAGTACAAAGCACTCAAACCATTTGCATCTTATCAATAAGTGCAAACAAATGATAGAGAAACAGGTCCAGTTCCTGTACACTAACATTTGCCTCCTCTCTTTCCTTACAGGAGAGTATAAAGCTCTTGAACAAGAACAGTTTACAGGGATGACCTAGACACTGAATCCCAGAGCCTGGCCTGGACTCCATCTGGGGGTGGGGGGCGGGCAACTGCTTCCCCTTTCTTGCTGGTCAACACATCCTTTATTGGACAAGTATATGTAGATCCCCATTTACCAAGCTACTTAAGAACAGCTTTGTTTAGGCCTACTTTGATGAATTAATGCATAGCACATTAAAAACTGTAACTATATAGAAAAGAACATAAACTGAAACATATTTAGCAGTCTAAGCAGATTTAACTGTACAACATGAACTTTTGGCTTTGCAGAGAGATGTTTGTTTCTATCTCCAGATGTTTAAAAACTAACCTTATTTACTGCATTCAGAATTGTTTCTTTCATCTCCATACCTGTACATAAGGAGCAGCAGGACCACAGGGCACCCTGCTGCATTTACAGTTCACACAAGACCACATCTGACCTCGACCTTAAGACACTCATGACCAGATGTGGCTCCAAATGGGGCTGTGTTGGCTTCGTTACACACAGGTATGGATCTCTGGCCATATCCAAGGAGAACAAATCATGGACCAAAGCCTTCTCCAAGGTACTGTACAAACACTGGAAAGGAAGAGTACCTTGAGCTTAAAGAATAGGTAGGAGACGAAAACCTAGAATGCTAAAGAGGATTCCATAACATTAATGTTACTTAGGTATTTCGACATGCTCTTCTATAAATTAAGGCTTTTAACCAACCTGGAATCAAAAGAGGAACCTAGGGAAGATGAACCAAAGAATAGGCAAGGGGTAGTAAAGAAGAATGTGTATTTTATCTTCTAGAGTGGAGATTCTTCTTTTTACCACAGAACAAGATCAAACTGGTTTAATCACAGAATACGAACACTAGGCTGAAAAGCAGATCTAACCTGCGTAGAAATAAGGTACTCGTTTAAGTACACCCAGTTACTGTGTTTGTAATAAAGTAGGTTTATTTAAGATGATAAAAGACAGGCAAGGCCCCAAAAGCATGGTTCCTCTGAAACTCAATCTCTGCTCAAGTTCAAGCTTACAGGTGCAATAAGCCTCTTGCTTCTATACACTGAAACAAGTTTGGGCAACAATTAGCCATCACAGGCTCACTGTTATCGCATTTTCTTGGCATTTTGAAACATTCAGTATTTGGATTAATTTCTTTCTATGACATCTATAAGACCATAATATTTATTTTTTTCATTCACTAGGTGTTTCACTTCAGCTGTTATATTTAGTCATTAACCTTTTCAGTAAACTTCGTTTAAAATCAGTTCCTTACAGTATTGGTTTGTATTACAGGATTGGTTCTCTGGAGCTGGTTCCTTGAACTGTGCTAGATCCCAGCTCAAATCAGAGGTCAGCACAGGCAACCAGGGCTGCTTCCAGAAAAATTAATTTGCAGTATTTTGTGAGCAGGACAGAGTAGAAGAGCAAAGATGAAATGCAGACATTTACAATGACATACATATTCAAGAGAGACAAGATTCTAGGAGCACCTTTCATAACATTTCTTCTTATGAAGAAATTAAAATCTTCTTAATATCTTTTTTCTCTCCCAGTCTCAGGAATGGTTACTATCACAGATACTTTCTTTAGAAGGTTTATATTTGACAGCACATTTCCAGGGCAAAGCCTTTGGCCCCAGTAGCCCAGGTATCTGGACATGTGCATTAGCCACAACTCAGCAGGATTCCTCACATGCAGAAAGTTATATTTAGCTATTTTTTCATGCAATTTTTCTCAGGTTTAAGTTATTTTAGGCCAGATAGACTTACAACTCTGATGTTTGGATGATGGGAAACTATTTCCTCACAATGAAAGAAATGCTACTGATGGACATTCTGCCTCCATCTTCTTGTGAGAGTATTATCTATCATAGAACCATAGAATCAACTGGGTTGGAAAAGACCTCTGAGATCATCAAGTCCAACCCCTGATCCAACACCATGGTTATTAGACCATGGCACTAAGTGCCACATCCAGTTTCTATGATTCCTCAGACACGTATCTTTTGCATAATTGAGGTTGACTTAATAGAAAAGATCATAATCTCTCATTAAGTGGCATAGACCATGTATAAAGAAAGAAAGAAAATAGTGCGTTGCTACCATTGCCATCTGAGAAAATTGTTACCTTTACCCCTTGTCCCATTTTGGATTTAGTTGCTAATCCTTTTAACAGGCTTTCCCAAATCCTGAGTAGTTTCAACTATTACGTAATATATTCTTTGCTAGAAAGATTTTCTGCCTGTGTCTGTGTCTCTCTATGTACATTATAATATGTATGCACATACACATAATATTATTATTCCCTTAGTAGCAATTAAGCTGTATAATCCACCTCAAAGATATTTACAACAATTTAAACTACCCTGAATCAAGGAGTTTAGAGGATTAGAGATGAGATTTAAGCAGTTACTGAGAGGATAAATTTTACAGTTCCTGTGCACTGCAGCACTGTTCGACTTTAAGGCCAGAGAATGGAGGGCTTGGGAGTGATTGAAGCACAGAAGGAAATGAATCAAAAGTTGAATATTAATCAAAATACCAAAATAGTTTGTTTGTTGAGATCTTTTAACTTCCATATTTAGAGGAGAGTAGACAGCTGGCTCTTCGAGCAAGTTAGTCCAAATTCCTTGCAATCTCCCTCCCTTGGTAATTTGAGGACAGTCAGTGCATATGTACTCCCATACTGTCTCCAGTCCCCTGCATGTCTGTGGTGTGAGCAGGCAGAGAAGGTCTGGCTAAAGCTGAAAGCTCTGCTATCTTCAGCAACACAGGGCATGCTCTGGGACAGTGGGCATAAGCTAGCACTGAAAATTCAAGCCACCCTGGATTCATCAAAGGAAAAGAGTATCAAAAGATAAAAAATTGGCTATGCTGAAGAAGGATTGAAATCACAGACCACTGTTGTTTGATTTTTCAGGTGTCTGCGTAGTGAACCAGCACACCAGAATTGCTTCGTGTTTATGGGCACACCCTGGTGTGTATTTATATCAACACATTTATGCTTTTCACTCTCAGACTCCTCAGCTGAAATAGTGTTTGGCTGAAAGTGTCTTTGAAGAAAAACTCACACAATGTGTTCTTCTCTTGCACAATCCCCGGGCCCTTTCCTCCTTTCCTCCAGTCTACCTCGACAACGGAGCCAAAGTCTCTCTGAAACTGACCCTCTTCTGCATGCAACACCTGGGGTATTTCCTATTTTCCTCTATCTCTGCCAGTGAGAAACTACCACTAAAAGTGAAAAACAGAGAAAAATTGGTGTTGCTACCTGGTGAATTAAGAGCGTACTTCCTACATAATTCCCCAATAAATTCCTCATATTAGTACCAGAAGGTTTTTTTCCCCAAAATTTATGTATCATGAGTAGTTTCTTATATACAAAAATGCATCAAACTTCCTGCCACACCCCAGGTGTCAGCTAATATTATGCACTGCAAAAGTGAGCAGCAGAGTCAGAGGAGGAAGTGCACCTATCTGAGGGAATAGACTTTCCAAGCCTTCAGTCTCCCAGGTGTGACTTTGCCCAGCAGCCCAAGGCCAGCCTTATCAGCAGTCTGTGGAGCAGCCCCAGGAAGCTGTGGTCCTGCTCCCTGCCCCAAGCAAGTCTCTGGCAAGCTTGAAAGCGCAAAAACATACCCTCTGCCAGTCAATTTTGCTTTGGTAATGAGAGCATGAGGTTACTCCTTTCTGAATGTACATTTCCTTCCTTTCCCAAAACTGCTTCTAAAATATCTGCATTTTGCTTACTAGAAAAAAGGGAGAAATAGCAAAATGTGTGTCGAAGATGTGGATGGAGATCCCAAGCACAAGGAAGCCCTGTAGCATGAGTGTCGTATCATGTATTTAAATCAGCTTCACTTCCTGGAGACCCACACTTAGTCATGGATGGCACAAGCTCTCTGTGGTCTTCAAGTGCAGAGAGGAAATCCTCACTACAATTTCTCCTTGTGAGTCTGGCTACTTTGGTTAATAAAGAGATTCATTAAGGGGAATGACCTATTTGCAAAGCTTGTAAAAGTTCTAACCATGTTTGTGGTGGTTTCTTTCTCTTAAAAAACATAAATTATTTCAAACTACCTTTAAGTGTCTGTAACAGTACCCTGGGACAGTGAACTGCCATGTTCACATGCCAGAAGGAGAAACAATCTTTTGGATACAGCAGTGGGTTTCATGACTAAAGTGCTCAGAAGGTTATTGCATTTACTGGGAAGTGGAGACAGGAATTACAAAAATTGTGATAAATAGCTTGCCATAGCCAATCTACAAACTTCACCTGCTGACATGGTTTAGTGGGCAGATGCTAATACCACCCTTGGGAGGAAGAAGGAAACCAGTGCTGGGACAGGAAGGGGTTAGGCAAGATTTAAGTGAGTGTACAGGAAGCAATAAAGGTTGTGGAGATTTAGCTCGAGTCTGGTGAGTGTTTGATTGAATCCTTGGTTAGGGAAGAAACTTGACAACATTATCTGGCTTTACTGTAGGAACAACTGTTCGCTTGTCTAAATCCTGCCCTCAGCACTGATATATATCAGCCTTCAATTTACTCTCACTTCCATTCGAATCACAGTATGAATCAAGCACATCCCCCCTGCTCCTATGCAGATGGTGTGCAGAGAAGACTATGCAGTTTGTTTTAACGATTTTTAATTTTTTTTCATATATTTTAATTAGGTCTGATGTGTTCTTCCATTTCCTGCCTAGGGTAAGTTTAACATAGGTGGTGTCTTCCAGGGAAGGGCAGGCAACTTGGGTGAAACCTCAAAGCTGTCTGAACACGCCATGCTCATTGCTGCCAAGCTGAGCTCGCCCAACCCCAAGTTTGCAAGCCCAAGTTTGGCAGGCAGAAATGCCAACAGGACCAGCTCTGGGAAGGGCTCTAGGAGCTCAGCCACGGCTGCCAGCAGGGGAGCCCAGCCAGCCGCCTCTCAGCACCCGAGCCAGCGTCAGGTGCCAGAGCGGATCAGATCAGAGGTTCAGCTTGCCTGAAATCCTGCCTCTCCTGCTCGCCAGGAACACATGCAGAGGAACTCCCCCTGCAAAGGACAAATGCCCATCCAAAAACATGTTCCGCAGTCCAGTTTCACTGCAAGAGGGAAGTACACATTGTCACAAGCCCTGAAGCAGAGATCTGAGTTATTAAAATTGTATTACATTAAAATATGAGTTAATAGATTAACTTTTACCCCAGATAGTTTAACTGCAGATGTAGGCAGGATCGATTACAATGTCTAACATTTGTTAATTCTGCTGAGCTTTTTACCTCGGTATTTTCTCAAGGCCATGGCAGAGACACTGTGTTAAAAATGCATTTGCTGTTTTAGATTTAAACCTGTTGCTTTTATTTCCAAATCTCTCTCTGATATTTATTACAAAAGAGGGTACACAGCAGTGACCACATGACCCCTTGGTACCATCTGTTATATTATATACTGCAGTGACAACTCTTACTTGCCACCTTCCACTACTGAATTGTCCATATCTTCATCTCAAAGTGTTTCCATACCTTTTCATTAAAGGTTTTGTTACTCTTTTCTAGGCGTAAAAATATGTCAGCCATATAATCTTTTATGAGGTGAAGCTACCCCTACCTAAAAACAGCATTCTAGCTGAGAACATGTCATTGATCTTTCCATAAAAAGGCATTGTAATTCTCACAGCACTACCCTTTATGCCTCTCTTAATAGGAGGATAACCTGATTCTGGGAACCTATTCTCAGGGAGCAGCTAGATGGAAAGAGGTTCAGGTTCTCTGAATTTTGACCAGAACTTTTTATGATGCAGCAGAGCCCAAAGCTACCTCTCACCTTTGCTATGCACACACTTAAGGTTCACACCCACTATATGTACCCTGCTCGATGCGAATTTCAGTTGCCGTGCGTGGCCTTTGCTTGCCTGCCCAAAATAAAACACATTGTTGGCTGGCCATTGTCCCTCGTGCTGTGTAGGTGGCCTCAGTGCAGGAACAAGCAATAGCAGCAGTTCCAGGGGGCCAGGGGCAAAGGTGGAGGTTATGACCTCTTGTGTATCATTAGGCAATTAGCCGGGGCCCTCTCTAACCTCTCAAAACAGAGGGCCCTGGGCAAACTGTCCTCCCCTTGCCAACCATGCCTGACTGTCCTCTATCTGTAGCCACACTGAAAATTTTGACATCCTCTTGGATACTCTTCTGTTCTGCATGTGTACAGCATTATTACATGCTTTCCTATCTTGCAAGATTATGAGGCACTAGAAGAAGGCCATATTCCAAGAATATCACAGATCAGGAGGGAAGAGGCACTCTCAGAGCCACCATAGAGACAGGATGGGTATTTACAGGTTTTGTCCAAGGTACTGTCCCATCTCAGGATCCTGATATCTGTATCTAAAATGAAATGGTTTTACCCAAAACGGCTTAGAAAACAGTAGCCAGAATCATGTGTGAAATGAGAAGATACAGAAGGAAAAGATTTAAGGATTTAGACATGATTGAACCTAGCCAACTCAGCTAAGCAGACCCCATTGAGATAATTCCTGACTCCCTCGAAAATCTACTCAGATTTGGTCATAATAAAATGGGAAAATCTCAAATGCCTTTTCCTATTTTTTCTTCTCTTCATTTTGCAAATTCTGTTGAAGAAGCTATGTGGCCAGGTATGCCTGGTACATTTCTGACTGTTTATTAAAAGGTTAGATGGTCTGATTATGCTATTTCTGAGACAGTGGAGCTTTCTTCTAGTATAATTGACACCAATGTCCTTTGCAAGAGACAGTGAAAACAAAGGAAAGGGAGGATAAAAGGAAAGATGAAGGAAGGAAAGAGGAGGCAGTCTGACAGAAGAGGAGAAATCAGAACACCAGATGTATGCTCCATCTATAGCATTTTATTAGATTACCCAATAAGCAATGGTGCATTTTTGTGTATAAGACAGTACAGGTCTTTCCCTCTCAAGGCTATGGCAAGAGAGAGAAAAAATGGTCTTGTTGTTAAGGTAGTGACACAGAATTCAGGAGATCTGGCTCCCATTCCTGGCTGTGACACAAACCTTGTGTAAATCACTTAATCTCTCTGTGCCTCTGTTTCCCATCTGTGAAACAGAGATAACACATCCTTTTTCTCACCCCAGTCTGTCTTGTCTATTTAGATTATCTGCTTTCCTGGACAGGGAAAGCTTCTTACTGCATGGGCTTGGGTTTTCAGTTTGTTTGTCCTCAGTGCTTTTTTGCTGGATCTTTTAAGACCAGAGGGAACCACAGTGATCATCTGGACATGACCCCTTATACAAGACAAGTCCTGGGAGCTCCCAGAATTAATTTCTGTTTCAGCAGCTGAGACTTACAAAAGAATAGACTTAAGGAGAAACATATATCTAGATATCTATATCTATCTCTCTCTATATGTATATATATATACCTGTATATTTCTCCTAATATATGTAATGTAAAAAAAAAAAAAAGTAATTTTTGATAAACAACTACCAGTGACCATCACTGATAAAAGCTGGTGTTTTGTTCCTTGCTTAATTTTATCACTAATTGAACGACATTTCCAGAACTGGCTATTATCCTTGCTGCACTTAAGAGCTCTCTTTAATCAATGTGTATGTACTTATTGTGGAACATCTTTTTCCTAACTTTTACTATGAATGTAATCTAACCTACCTGTCCAGTGATGGAAGCACCTGAGTACAGGAATTCATCCCAAAGATCTTGGATACCTGTCTTGGGATAGGAAAAATTGTCCTCTGAAGGGGTCTGTATTGATTGTGCATGGACCTTGTATAAACTTATTAACCCTATTTGCACCCTTAGGATAATTCTGGAGCAGTCACATGATATCCCCCACTCTTCTTCTTGACATAGCTTTTCTTTGCACAATTTATACTTTAGGTTCATTTCACTTCATGATGAGAGCACAGTTGTGATTGTAACTTGACTTCAGCCATGATTGTTGCTCCTGTTAATGTGTATTCAGCCCCTCCTTACTCCATCATCACCATACACCAATAATTGGTGAGATCCAGGGAGATAAGTAGATTTGATACATTTTCAAGAGAGAAAAGAATTCTACTTTGAGTTTTTCTAACCTGGACAAGCTCTAACCACTGAGTAATTGAATAAAAGACCTTTTACTGTGGTCATGTGTTAAAGAAAGGCTACATCTGCTTTTGCATTTTGTGCACAGACTGATCCTTGAAGTGTGCCACAAGCACACTCTTTGGATCAAGCTCTGTACGAGAAACAGGCAGACAAATGTATAGTTATGACATTGATACTGAACTGCTCAACCCTGTCAGGATTGAGGTGTCTTCTGGGAGTGCACAAAAGCAGAATCTCAGTTGCCTTGGAAACTTCTCCAGCTGAAAACCAAGGAGATTAAGGCAGTTCTGGGCCGTCACCGAGCTGAGCTTTCAGGATTGCCATTTTAGATTCAGATGCCTAAACTCCTCCTAACTTCTCTCTTAAACCACTGTTTGCAGAGCTAGCCTCTATTTGAATAATCAAAATGTCAAGCTGCACAAACATCTCACAGGCTGCTAAATCTATTGCATCAAAACTGTAAATCACTCCATTTGAAAACTGATTTTAAATTATATCAAGTTAGTTTCACCAGAACCATCCCGATTGTCTTTAATTATATCACCTTCTTTTAATTCCTTATTACTCAAGCACCCTCTCAGCCATTCCATTATTTTGCCTGGGATCGAAGGCAAGCTGACAGGTTTATAATTACTTGGGTCACTGCATTTACCTTTTTTAAATATTGGTACAACATTAGCCTTCCTGTAGTCCTCTGGAACATCCCCAATGCTCTATGGCTTGTTAAAAATCAAAATTAATGGCCTGTAGTGCTCCTAGACTATCGATCTTAAAATCTTGGATGTAAATTATCCAGATCCACTAATTTTAATGTATCTAACTTTAATATCTGCTGTTTAACACATTCCCTTAGTTACTGCTCGAATGAAAAGCATTCCATCATCATTCCATCCTGAATCATCTGGCTTTTCCCCAAATACTGAATAGAACTATTGATTGAATATTTCTGCCCTTTCTTCGTTATTATTGAGAATTCTACCAGCTAATAAACAGATTAATACTATATCTAGGACAGGTTTTATATCTGAAACCCTGTGAAATCATGTAAATTTTCTTTTGTTCTGTTTAGGGATTCCTATTCATATAGTCTTCTTCCCTGCTGAATTTTCTACCACTTTTGCTTTCAATTTCTGGTGCTTGCTATATGTTCCCTTTCTCATTTTACTGTTTACATATTTATTCCCCTGGTTTAGGGACTCATAGCAGTTCTCTGTTGTATGAAACTGACCCTTTGGAAGACAAGGTATATGTTTTTGTGTCCATTAAACTGAAAGTAGGATTAAGGACTTGTCTTTACTTTTCTTCACATAAAGCCCTTTGAAACTTGGCTTCATACACAAGTCCATTGTATTCAAGCACACATTTCCCTGTATTCTTGGAATTAACAATCATTTTGTTAAGTGAATCAATCATTATTTAACCTGTGATCCAAAACTTCATCTGATGAATGCTGTTCAAGAGTTTTCTGACATTACAGGAAGAAATGAAGTGAAACTATGCTTTTCCTAAAACTTCAGGCATGTACTGCTGACACACATAATAGTCTCTTGGAATCAACAGCAGTAGGTCATCTTTCTGTTTCCATTGAGGAGACTCACACCCTCCTCTTGCAAAATCTCAGGATTCTTCTACAAAGTGAGCAACAAACCTACAACAACTTCCTACCACGTGGGACATGTGCCATGCAGATGAGCAGCTTTGATCTGATGCAATAATGAGCAGCGATGCTTGCCTAGACATTGCTCATTTTTTAAGCACTTCGCAGGAAAAGATAGATGGCATTTGTTTGCTTAATCCAGTACTTGAGACAAAATGAGCATTACAATGAGTTGTGAGCTGAGAGAAAAAGGGCATTTTCTAGGGTAAATTACCAAATTCTGTTGGACTTTGGGTAGATCCCTTAATGTCATTATTATGTAAGCACTATAATAACCTTTACCTGCAGTGTATATGAACCAGATACTAAAATGGAATCAAACTATATTGCTTCCTTCAAGTCAACATTGCCTTGCTAATTCACATTGCTGAGACACAGGACTATTTTCATGAAATAAGGCTGATTCTTTGCATAATCAGCTTACTGAATGACTATGAGTTCTGTATACTTCCACTGAAAGAAACCAGCACTTTGTCCTGTTGGTACCTATAGTTATGATGAAAGGTGTCATTTTTTCTCATCATTAAAGCTACAGAAGCTGATGTAGAATGTGTGAGAGTACACCCCACTAGCAAGGGGGGTGACAGCTGAAGATGACAAGGTTCTAACAACTGTAAAAAAGATGTAAAAGTGAAAATGAAATAGCGCTAATTCAGAGGAGTTCAGGGTAAGAGAGAAAGCTCCACCCTTGGCCTATCCAGACATATAAAGAAAGTACAGGGATTTCCAAAATATGACTGATCTCACCATCTTCCACACTGCAAAAGCAAATCCCAGAGCAAGCTTATTGTGGAGATGAAAATGGTCAGTGTGTAAGTAGCTGCAACTAATAAATCAAAAACAAGGCAGCATCATTTATAAGAAAATAAAATATCAAAACTAATTTACGCTTCTCAAATAGCACTATGAATACTAATTAAGCTGCAGAAACTCTCCAGAGGCTCACAACTATACAAACAAAACCTCAACCCCACTGAACTTAAAGGGAGTATTCATCCATACCCTTATACAAAGAGCAAAACAAACTTCTACTGACAATACTTTGTTGTTTGAAATGATGCACATATACAGGGAAGAACAAGTCTGACATTCCAGGGAAGCATTAGGGCATGCCCACTTGTTTCAAGATGCAAAACTGGCCTTATCAGAAAACTCTTCAAGACAGAGAGATTTCTTCCTTAACCACTTTGAAAGATGACAGCACACTGACGTTGCAGTCATTTCTGAAAACGAATGAAGAACATGTTAAAGTGCAGATTAAGCAAATAAAGACTGAGAATCACAGAAAGAAACTTCTTTTACAAGCAAGCACTGGAAGATAAAGATTGGTAGCTTCTCTGATTTTAGAGTTGAGGGACCTACAAGTGCTGACAGTGGTACATCTGTTCTGCTTCCCTTCTGATGGACAGGAATCAACTCCAGTCCAGGAGTTCTGCAGGCACAAGTCCAAGATAATAATCTCAAAGTGGCACAGCTGTGGTTCTCGATCAGTTCAAGTGTGTTTTGCACTCATGATCAGCAGCAAGACCCTACAGCCAAGGGGACTTCCAAGTAATCTGAGTTCCCAGCTGTGGCAATAACCAAATCATCAAAAGTTGATAAAGTCAATATTGCTTTTTTGCCCTGGTAACCAGACAAATGCCCAGACCTGTTCCCTTTAGTAACAGAGTAGGGAGATAAGTCATCGCTTCTTTCCTCCTATGAAGCATTCCCAGAGATCCTGCTCCATGAGCTACGTGGAATGAGTTTTGCAGGTTTTGGAGAGATTAACATTTCAGTGTGTGACTTGTGTAATCAGAACTTTGGTTGCAAACTTGTAATATAAGAGGCAGGATATAGTTGTTTGGGTTGAGCACCACAATAATGCAGCTGCTCCAGTGCTGGCCCACAAGTGGCCACCTCAGAGTGTGGGTGAAGGAGACATGGGATTACCTGCACCCATCAGGGTAGACAAAGCTGAATGACTCAAAAGCAGATGTCAGATTAGAGCCACATATATCTGTCTCACAGACATATCCTTTAACCACCAGCCACTTCCCAGAAAATGTGCCTGGATAAAATGTTTAAACAGTATTCTTAGAACTGGGTGGCGGGGGGGCAGGGAAGGAGAAAATAAAGATGACTCTGTTTTAAGAGAAACCCCAGTGTTCAGCTGAAGAACCCTGCCAAGGCTCAAAAAAAACCCTGGTTTAAACAACTCTGATCCAGTTTGACCAGCAGCATCTGAATAAAGGCAGACCAATAATCCCTTCTCCAGGTTCAAATATTACCTCTCATAAGTGCACTATCTTGCACTTATTTCTCATTCATCTGAAAACTACTTCTGTTAAACTACCCAAATCAGAGAAACATGACACATGCATAGAAAGAAAGGGTCCAAAAAAATCAGTTCTACAGCTGCTGCAAGCACTTAAACATTTCAACAGTGTTTATAAATGTATGCCAAACTGGAATTATTCCTCTCATAATATTATGATTAGTATAGCAAAGAACTCCAATTTCAAAAATATTTGTGTAGCATCACTCATAAAGGAATATTATGCAAAGAAGATTTGCCCTAATGTTTGGGTCCAAAGATTTCTCAGTAATGACAGTAGAAATCCAAACATCAACATAAGTCTAATTTCTCTGATGTTATCTAACTGAGAGATACCGTAACATTCCTCTGTCACAAATCATCATCAAGACACTTTTCAGAAATTACAGTAATGTGGCTGGCTCTTTCCTTTTTAAATGAAATTCATCACTGACTAGAAGTGTAAGAGGTGTAAACCGAGAAGCAATTCTTTAAAATTCCTATTGACACCTAAAATAAGAACATCTTCATAAGACTTCCAGCAATAACTTAACATATGCAATTAAAAAGAAAGGTTTTTTAAAAAAATAAATAAAAAACCCGCAGCCTAGATTAAGTGAAAAGTGAAGGCAAAATATTCTCCTGATGAAAAAAATGATACATCAATAATTCCAACAGAGAAAAACAATGCAGATTTTAGGACTGAGAAGACGAACTTTACTTATATTGCTTGGGGGATATAGGAATGACAAGCAGAATACATACCTGAAGATCTCCGATACCAAAGAGTTTGCTGCCCACTGCTCAAAAGACAATCTCCAGCTCACTACTCTAGGTATGCTCTGCAGGCTGACATTTCTGATGTTTCAGGAAACATCTTCCAAATATAAAGTAGTAGGTGACAGAAAGTACAAATTATTTGAGCTTTCATTTGAAAATCAACAATATTGCAGAACCAGAAGTTCTATTGAATTTCTAAATATTTTCTAATCTCACTAATTCCTCATCAGTCTCAAAGACAAAAGATTACCAACACTCGAGCTGAACAAGAATGATCTAAGTGCTATGCAACAGGGATTCAGCATACTCTCTCCTTGAGGTTGATTTATGGCTGGTCATCTTTGTTTTAATGCCCTAGAAGTCTCTCCTACATAATATATGTTATCAAGATTGAGTAAATTACAAAAAAAAGCATCATGCATAATTCTAATTCTCTTCTCACAACAGGATGTTTATTTCCTGTTTCAAGATAGTAAAAAGGATTTCCAGTTATCATATTACAGCAATTTTACAAAAAATGCCTGTAGGCAGGAAGTTCATGAAGAGTGAAACTGGCTCATAACTAGGTTAGCACATACGAATGGACTTTGAAATGTAAATTTATCTGGTAAAAAAAAAAAAGAAAAGAAAAAAAAGAACACCAGCAGATATACCCAGGTATTAAATGAACCAAAGGTCACAGTGGCAAGATCAGTGCCTAGAACAGGAGGTCCCTGGTTGGGGCTGGAACATCCAGGCACCCATTGTGAAACTAATTACAATAAAGCTAGGCCAGTCTTTTAAATAAATAACTCTTTGTGTCCTAAGGAATAAAAGAGAAACGACCTCATCTTTCAGTCTCTGACTTTTCATCAGCCCCTTTGGGCAGAACTGGATCCTCACTCTGACCTCCTACAGATGCCCACAGACACTGTCTGAGAGCAGGGTTTGGCCCCTGGTGGACTTCAAGCAAAGTTATGTGCTTGCAGATAAAATTCAGACTTGCACAGAGACTGGAAACTTACAGAAAACATAAGCCCTAGGGAGAATGGAATGGTTTGAAAACATTGTATACACTCTTCAGAAGATGCAACCTGACTACTTGATCTTTGAAGATGGGGTGGCAGTCAGGGAAATGTTCTTATGCTTAAATATCCTGTTCCCTTTGGAAGGTCCAATGTGGAGGAGTCATGGGTGCTCAAAGAATGTCATGACTGCTCTATACATAGCAACGGACCCCATTAAGAGATGAAACAATTCTAAACTCCAGTGTGTGGAAACCCAGAGCCCAGAGCCATCATCACCATCTCTGTAGCCTCTGTAGTCTCTTCTCCCCCCACCTTCATTCCCTAGAGGAAAGGCCTGGGCCTTGCTGACAGTGAGTTTCAGGGGCTGCTGCAGTTTCAGGTAGGGTGTTCCTCAGGACTTCAGTGATGTGTGTGGGTGGTGTAAGCAACCATCTGCAGTCCTGCCTCCTTTCTTACCAGGCTCTGCCCTGGACAAAGCAGCACTTCCTCACTGAAAGCATAGATAAAGAAAATTATCATCAGGAAAAGAAATTCCTCAAACTTCAAATCCATATGCAAAAGAATCATTAATCAGTTGTGTGAAAGAAGGATAGATGGTCTGGTGAACTGTAGGCATAGATGTAATTGGGAAGCGCAGTGCAGCATCACAGATACTGTTAATTAGAAGAGCAGCCAGTCTCTGAACTCTGATGTCCTTTTTCATTTAACTTCATGAAACCCACTTGGCATGTGGCTCACTGACTAGGGTGCTTGTCATTCTAATGATTATACCAGGCCCTCAACATTTCCACAGATGTTCTCCAGGAACACATGCTTGGGAAACTACAGGGGAGTGTTTAGCAGGTATGGACAAACTCTTAAATGTAGTTCACTAGAACTGGGGAGGCATCGATATTTCGATGGAATGAATTAAACACAGAGCCAAATGTCACTAAAACAATCTCATCCTTTTCAGAGGTTGATCCTCAGGTGTTATTAACTGAGAAAACTGCACCATTTGGCAAGGAGGCACCTCAGACCCAGCTGGGTATCTAATGAAAGATTGCAACATACCAGGTACAAGTCAGAGAATTAGAGATAAATTCCTCTCACTGCAAATGGTGTAAAGCTGGAGTAATACCACTGATGTCAGCTGAGTAGCACAGATTGCCACCAGTGTGTTTTAAAGGACTTGGTATTTGATCTCACTCTTTGTCATGAATTCACCTTAGAAGCCCATCAGGCATAGTCAGTTCTTTTGTCTTTGCTATGCTGCTACTGCTGTAATTAATCTTTTTCCAACCACCCTATTGGCAATTTCCCTAATGCACACATCCTCCCTCTCTCTCCCTCACTCCCTCTCTATGTCTCTCTCCTCCAATTCCTCTCTGCTGTGCACTTCCTCCCTCCCCAGCCTTTTGGGAGCACATCATTTTTCAGTTAGCCTGTGAGCCAGATTGTCTTTAAACTCTTCTTATCTAGACACAGAAGCCTTTTACTCAGATGTATCTGTGCCCTGAATAGGGGCTTGGTTATTGAAATGGTAATATAAATTAAACCTAGGCTTCACATTAACATTAGTACTAATATAGCCACTTGACAGTGTGGGTGTAAGTAAAATCTTGTTAACACAGTTCAACTTCTGACCAGAGGAGAACATGTTATTTTAAATAATCTGTATTTTTTTTCTATCTAAAAAAGTCTTACAGAAAGGAACTCATTTTGAGTCATATGAATCATTTGATACTACAAATCATTCCATAATGCATTTTTAACTATCAAACTGAAGCTTATTTCAAAGCAAAATATTTTCAAGCAAATAAAATCAAGGTGAGGGGTTTTCTTTCTAGAAAGCAGTATAACAAAATCAGCATCTGAAATGTAATTGTAGTTAACACCAAAAGGCAGATTCAATTGGAAAAACATCTTCCAAATATTCCCCTCAACAGCTAGAGGGAAAACAGTCCTTCAGCTCCGGGTTATTTTTATCATGTGCAAGGCAAAGCAAGGCCTGGATACTTTTGTCTGGACTGCTGCATCAGTGAACTCCTGTGAGGAAATTGAGAGAGGCCAGGCAACCCCTGCCCACCTCTGCCTTGTGCTCTCACAGGTGCTGGAGTCTGGGGGACTTACCTGCTGCTTGACCTTGCCCATCACACCTTTTGCCTCTATTAACATGTGCCTTCCCCGTATAACAATGGCTGGGATGTCCGCGTTTGTACAATCCACCCAGTTACACAATCTACTGATTATGTGATTCTTCACAAAAATAAAAAGCCAGGAAGTTTAAACCAAAAATTTTAATAAATTCTCATAATAATAATAGCAAATAGACAGATTGATATGTGTACTACAGCACTTCCCCAAATTGTTTTTTTCTCTTACAAAGCAACCCTCTTGCTGCCTGACGCAGCTTCTGTGATGACAGGTGCACTCTCTGATTGCTTCTATCAGGCGTGTGAACTATTTCCTGGAGGAAGCCCCCCATCCCTTCTTGATCCATGTGTCATGCCATGCACTGCATGTCCTAATAGTACAAATAACATTAGAGACACTGGGGTGGAAGTACAGAGGCAGAACATCTGATCCACACAGGTGCACACTCCCTGGACACTGACGTGAGTGCAATCACTTCTTCCCACCATGTGCTCTTTCATCCACGTCCATCTTTAGAAGCCAACACAAAATGTGGTCACTGGGATGCTTGAATATCAGGAAGACAGACACTCCATTGCTACTCACGTTACTGTGAAATGACACTGTTCTTCATGACCAGACCAGGTTAACTCCAGAAGATCTTATACCCTACTTTCTGTAACCAGTCAGTAAATTCCATATGGATATTGATGGTTGTCCAAAGACTGAATAATTGCCAAGTAGTATTTTCTTAACTTTCAATTCTCACATGCAGAGGCAGACAATGAACACATTCCTGCTACTGATGTTCCAAGCACAATCTGGGTCTTTTATTTCTTCAGTGGTAAACATGATTTTGGTGGGAAAAGAAGCATTAATAGACCTCATGCTCTTTTATCACATCACTGACATCTGGTTTGACAATGATAGTACAGCCAGCAACAGATTTGGAGTAGTGTGGCATACATTGCAGACAATGATGGAAATCTGCCTCAAGACTTCCTAAGGGTGTCAGGTCTGAAGTATCATAGCACTGAACTCTTTACACAGTATCTTGGAGGTCCTGTCTCTCCCAGATCCATAGGACAGGCATTTTTAAGACAATTTGTCCTTGTGCTTCTGTTCTGCAGTCAGTGGTTGGAGCATAAGGACTCTCTGAAACCATCATGGCTGCAGTCAGAGATTCCCAAGAGGTTTGCATGATCCGCTAACCGGTGTGTGAGATCACCCTCTGAACATCACCAGAAAGCTCTATACCCTGTCCCACGCTGTGTTTCCATCCCCAGTCTCACATCAGCTTCAGTCTCCCCATCTCATACCATGTTGCATCTGCTGAAGGCAGAGTGATGGGATGAGTTTCCTTCCTGTAGGGTCAGCACTGCCTCTGTTTGCTCAGCAGTTAGACCAGAGGAACAGGCAGTCACCACTAGGTCTACAGGACGAAAGAGTTCAAAGGTCTGCTTCAGCTTTCCACAAGTCTAAGCACTATGACAGCATAGCCCTCACTAAAGAGGAGAAGTATAGCAGAATGGGCACATGCAAGCAGGCTTAAATGTCCAGACCCAGGTAAATCCTATGGTAAAGGGCATTGATGCTTTTCCTGCCTTCTATTTGCCTCTAACCTGCTTTCCGTGTTTCACTCATTTACTGGTTGTGCCCCTCTTTTCAAATTAATTTATGCAAAGTATTGACTTGTTACACTGAATGGATTTTTTTCTGAGCCTTTTAGGGAGATGTAGAGACTGCCTTCATTGAGATTATTCAACCATCTTATCCATAAACTCTTTCTAACAGGTGTTCAACACATCCCAACAGGATACATTTATCCTGAAGCTTCCTTGCTGCTTCAAACAAAACCTCATATTCCCTCTGCCTTCCCTTTCTCCTGCCTTTGATCCATCCCTTTTTAAGCTTTGTTTGTGCTATTAATAATCGAGAGTTCAGCGCTGTCAGCACATTCAACACAGCAGAGAACAAAGGGCAGAAAACAGCCCCACCCAAAATGAGTTTACAGGCTAATGAAGGCAAACAAAACCCTCCACTTAACAGGCTGCACAGGGTGGCAGGCTGAATGGTAACTCTTGCACTGGGAGGGCGGGGGCTGTCCTTCAGAAAACACATTTTTAAGTGGACGAGAGCCTGCTTATTTTTTCACAAAAGAAAAGAGTTTAAGGGAAAAGTTCCTGAAAGTGAAAATGAAAGCCTGATGAAGCAATTTTTGGGCAAAGGGATGCCAGACAGATGGAGATAGGGAGATGGGTGGGTGCAGAAAGTAAGTGAGGAGAGATATGCGGCTTAAATAGCTAATCAGTAACAGGGCAAAGGCACCCAGACACCCTGCGAAGACACTCTCATAAAGAACCGGGGACAGATGGAGCCAGAGCTGTGCAGAGCCTTTGAAGGAGCAGATAAGCAGGTTGAATTTAATGGGGGAATGTGAGAGGTTGTAATTGAAGAGCTCAGGACACTGAGGATCATTAAGAATTTGCAAGGAGAATTGAGCACTGCATGAGGTGCTTGGAAAATCTCCGTATTTGAAGGTTTTAAGGACAAGTTAGATAAACATCTGTTGGGAATGTTGTAGATGTGGCTGATCCTGCCCTGGGGCGAGTGATGGGCCCGATGACCTCTTGAGCTCCCTTCCCTTTTCTATGTGGGTGTGGCAGGCCAGGAAGATAATTTGCCAGATGGTAAACACATTTTTGCCCAGATTGAAGCTGAATAAGGAGTAGTGATTTGAGAGAGGAGGGGATCCCAGGCTGCACAACTATTCAAGGTATCACATGAAAGCTGGAAAGGAGGAGAAAGAATTAGGTTACCGCACAGTCTTTTCTGCTGAGCGTCAGCCAAGTGTATCAATGGGAGGAGAATGAAAGAAAGAGGAGATGAAAAATGGGTCAAAGATTGCAAGTGTAAATTCAGTTGTGTTCAATATGAGGAAATTGTTCCTATGAAAACTATTGTATCATTGAATGCCACTGTGTATTCGCTTACAAGGCCATAAGTATGTCTTTCCCAGACTAGCTATAATAGAGATCTTCATGTCTCTACTCTAAGCAGACAATACCAAGGGGGTCAGCAGAAGCAAGGAGAAGCACTCTACTCCAGTTAGTCTGCAGGTGAAGTAGAAAGGAAAGAAGAGTCAGTGGCAAAACAAAGGAATCAGGTATTGGAACACACAGAGAGAAGACACTGAGATGGCAGCAAGAGAGGGTTTAAAGTACAAAACAAAAAGATATGCCTTTGTAATAGGAAGACCCTCTATTGCCAAGACCAACTGTACTAAAGTGAGCTGAATGAGATTTTTGGTTTAAAAGACAACTCAGTGTTGCAGAGAAAATATTTTCTATGTTCTTAAAAGGCTCTAAGGAAGCTCAAAGACTGCATCCAGAGTGAGGCGGGAATTCAGATAGTGGAAAGACATGGAGGCTTTATAGCTTTATTAAACTTACCTAGAGTCACATGGTTCCTGTATTATTTAGAAAAGATGAGTCAAGTTTCAGACTCTGGCAAACCGTGTGTGGGTGTGCACATGCAGAGATTTTTTTTACCTGCTGCTATCATATGTCCTTGAAGAAATAAAATATAAACCAGATGAAAACTTCAGTGGGATACAACGATACATAACAACTAATGGGCAGAGAAAGTACCAGTTCCAGAGCTAGAGTATTAGACTGAGAATTCCCTCTTGGTGTCAGGTACGAATTTTGCTTCTGAAACACAGGGTAGGTGCTCAAAGCCAGGAACAGGGTTTAGCCTGTTTCCAGTCATGGGCTGGGCACTATCGTAACTATATGGTGAGAGTCCAGTCATGTCACTTTGCCAAGAAGCCCAGGCAACTCATACTGGTAATGGAGAAGGAGGAAAATAAAAGAAAAAAAATAGAATACAGTCAATAGAAAGCTGAGTTTGAATTGATGAGTACATCATAGCAATGACAGAG
Organism: Pachyramphus minor; assembly: GCA_013397135.1. Classification (NCBI taxonomy): domain Eukaryota; kingdom Metazoa; phylum Chordata; class Aves; order Passeriformes; family Tyrannidae; genus Pachyramphus; species Pachyramphus minor. The sequence continues at coordinate 207,092 of VYXB01005448.1, read as the reverse complement.
CAGTGAAGGAAGACTAGAAACAGAATGGCCTGGCAGCAGATCAAGGACAAGGCGATGGCCATGTGAGCTATCAGCAAAGACAGAGGAATAGGTTGCCAAGGGATTATCAAGGGATGAAAACAAGAACAGGCTGAAGATAGAGCCAAAATAACAGGGTCACTGAAAGACTGGTCATAAAGAGAAGGCTGAGAAGTGGGAAAGCACACTCAAAGATAGCTGGGGTGAGAATAATCAATGAGAAATTGATTATTTGAGTTATCATTGGTGACTCGGTAGTCACAGACAGACTGGGGAAGATGAAAATAGCAAGAAGCTGTGGCAGCAGTCAGAAAAGGTCATGTTGACCTTGACAAACACCTTGTTAGTTGATGAAGGTGCCTCATTTCAGTCCCATAGCAGAGTAATGGATGGAAGACTCAAGGGAAGTCAAGTGCTGGCAGTAGGAGGAACTTTCACAAAGTTTGAAGTCAAAGGTAGAAGTTGCTGAGAAAACAAAGTTTAGATTAGATCTTGAAAAAGGAGATAAGGGGTGGGTCAGATGATAGAGGGAAAAGAAATTTAAATGTTGGGAAAGTAAAGTGTCTGTGACCTGGAAGATACAGATGAACTCACTTTCAGGTCCTTGTTCATGCCTATGTGTGCTATCTTTTAGAATTTCCAAAACTGAAAACATCCTCCCTCTAAGTTGTGGCAACCTATGCAGACTGGTGAACTAATGACAAGACAACTTAGGGCTATCACTATTGAAAAAAGGCTCCTGGCTCAACCAGCCAGCCACAACAGACCTTGTGCTGCAACAGCATTTAGGTGCCCAGATTCCACATTCCATCTGGATAACTTCAATCAAATATCCAAAGTCCATCCAAAGTGGGTTTGAAAGTGCAGGAAAATTATGTCCCTGCTTCTATGTCAGTATCTTTTGTTACATAGGAAGGATCACAGCTTTATCACAGTGACTCACCACCTGTACCTGGATGTTATTTCAGCTAGTTTCTCTGCCTCCATTTTGCCCAGCAGTAGGTATAATACAGCACTAATCTCACTGAAAACCACTAGGAACTCTCATACAGAGCTAAAAATCACAGACCTCACTCTTCCATGCAGCAACAGCAAAATTGCTACCCTCTGTGTGTGTATATGTGTGTATATATATATACATATGCATGAATCATAAATGATCTATCATCATTAATTCATTAGATATTCATTGTAATTACCCTGCTTGTGATGAATTAATTTTGTATTAATTTAGATGTCACATGTACAGTACTTTTGCAAGGATTGCCATATGATTCAACCTTAATTAATCTATCTCTGAAGCAAAATGCTAACAATCAATTCACATTACTAGGATGCTTAGGCTGTCGGCAGGAGCACGTTTATTATGATTATTATTATTTATGGACATGAGGAAGAAGACATTACAATATTTGCAATCATCTATACTTTCCATACAGTAGGGTATTTTAGTCCCAACATAGCTATATATCTGCGTGGCCTTGCTTAAATGATTTGTCTAATCGATTTGTGAATGTCCTTATCTTTAAAGATGTCACCTTGTATTTACAATCATTGGCAGGTCATTATCCATAAAGATATCTCAACTAATTTTTTCTTAAGCAATGAATCCTATTACTTATCCACTGTAAACCAAATCTCTTTTCACTCTCTTATGCTCCTTTTTGGGGGAGGAGAAATTTATAAGAACGTATCAAAGGTTTAAAAACAATCCCTGAGACATTTGTATTCCAGAATGGGACTTATGTAAATAACGAAGTGACACTCAATTTAAAGAAAGCTTTATTACTAAAGAAGGAAATCTTATTTTAATCATATCTCAATTCAGTTGAACTCCTCCGTTTTCTCAGTGCTGTAGTAAGAACACCAAGTGCAAACATTGATTACTGTAAGATATACATAAGCATCAAATAAGAATAAGCAATATTTCTGTTTAAATGCACCTTCACCATAAGAAACCACAAAAGCTATCAAACTGGAAGCCCTTTTAGAATGGGTAAGAACTATGAACTCTATTTAAATTAAATGTAAATAACTAAAACCAAAGTAAATCTGCAATACATAAGGAATGTACTGCAGAAAACAATGAGATATGGAATTTCTGCTCCTTATAGACTTCCATATTATTCTTACAATGATTTTGGATACATCATCATTCATTGTAGCCCTCTTGGTACTTCAATTTCCAAATCCTGGGAATGGTATATTTATGCCTGCTGAGCTCTTTTTTCCTAAGTTTTGTTTTCATTTTCCTCTGATGCAATGTTGCATTTTGTGTAGAGGCAGTGAATAGCTTATTGCAAAATAGAGGATTAATATTAATGCAGACTCTTAACAGCTTTTATCAGGAATACGGTGTGAGCCTCCTTGAAAGATTTTTTTTGTCCTTTTCTTGGGGTATGACAGTATGATGTATATGATCTATCATGCTCATTTCCTTCACGCATTCTTAGCCCTACTGGAGCAGCCTCAGAGTGATGGTAATCTTATGAAAACTCAAAATGATTTGTTTATTACTGAAGGTTTATTTAAGGCTGTCACCATGACCTATATCCATTAGTAACCTCAAGAATTCTTAAAGGGACACTGGTCCCATTACCTGCTATTTTCAGCTATACTCCATGATAGCAGAAAGCTAAGGCTGTTGCTTCTAAGAGCTTTTGATAAATTATATTGCTACCCTTCCCTCCCCATCAACCTTCTATGTTCAATAGATCTCTTGCCTGGAAAAATGTTTAATCCCTCCCATATCACTCAAGCAGCACATATAAGGGCATTGAAAGAAGGGAAATGAGGTAGCTACATCCGTGTATTCCAGTGTATTGGCTTTCAGCAATTTGACTCTACAGGAAGATTGTCTTGAATAAAAAAGAGCAGAAGCCTAGATTCACTCAGAGGACACAATGACCTAGCTCATCGCCAGAGTCCACTGCCTACACGGCCTTTGCATTTACAAGTTTATATCCTAACTCCCTTAGAAACAAGTCATCTAAGGTAGCCTCTTTCTTCCAAGAGGGCTTCACAGCCACAAAAAAAGCCTCTGTCCTGCCTCCCTTAGTTGGTCTGCAAGGCCCAAAGCATGCTCACAAAATGGCTTTGTGCAGCAAAGGCAGAAGATAAAATGGCATAGTTCCGCATCATCTCTAGACTTCACATTTAGTACCCTAATTCTCAAAGAGAAAAGTATAAATATTTTCTCACACTCTTTTGAAGAATTACATTCCATTTTCCCAGATGAAGTCCTACATTATAATCTCCCACCACTGCAGTCAGTCCTGTCAAAGACATTACACTTTGCATTTCGCTTACATTCAGATGGGAGCCAGGGTTACATCCTGACTAGCTGCTACCTGATCCTTCTGGCATACCTTTAGGCTGAATGACTGTTCCAGTTCACAACATCTGAGGTGCAAGTAAGGCAATAGCTTAAATTTTTGGCAGAAAAGGGCAGGTCCTATCCCCAGAGAGGACCTGTGGCTGTGAGTTCTGGGTAGTGAGGGGTGGCCATCCCCTGCGTGAGTGCAGTCAGTAGCTATTTAGGATCTTCTCTAAGGATGGGCTTATCTTATAACATATTACAGCTGTATTATATGTAACTGTATTTCAACAAAGTGACATGGCTGTCACCTGCCCTCTTCTGAGTATTTACACCACTCAGGGAGTAACAGACTCGGGTTTAGGCTCTTTTCACCCTGCATTAAACCCATGTTCCAAGAAAAAGCCCTGTCCACCAGACTGTGACAAGACAGAGTCTATCTCAATCCTGCAGCACAGGAACAGCAGGGTTTTCTCCTTGCATTGAGACGGGTGTTATGTTTCCAGAAAGAATCCCCAGTTATATATTCAAAGGACCAAAGGATGACTCAGAAGGGGATCTCAGGAAGTGTCTCATCTCAGCTATGAGATCAGAATGGGCTGGCCATGGCCTTGCCCTGTCTGGTTTTGTGACTCTCCAAAGGTGGAGATTATAGCCTCTGGGTGACCTATTTCACTGTTTGACTCTGATCATAGGGGAAAAGGTTTTCCTTATACCCGCCTGACTCTCTTTTGCCTCAAGATACATCTGTCATCTCTTGCCCTCCTGACATGTGCCTCTTTGAAGAGCCTGGATGTCTCCTCAAAGACATCCTCACAGTTACTGGAAGGCTTCTAGGAAATCCAGGGTTTTGCTCCTTATGTCCTGACTCAGCAGTCAGGGTCTTCTGAAGAAACCCTACATCCTTCTGTCTGTCTCGTGAGGTAAGAGCTCCAAATCCCAACTATCTTAGTAGCCTTAATAACTTGCTCTCTTTGATTGGTTTCTTTCTTGCATTGAGGGGCCTGAAACTGGATGTAGTATTCCAGGTGCCACCTAAGGAGCAAAGAGGCATAATCACTCCCCACCCTGTACTGGCCATGCTGCTGCTAATACAGTCCAGATACTGTCAGCCTTCTTTCCTGCTGGAGCACACTGCAGTCTCAGCCTCACATTTGGCTTGCTGCCTGCCATGGCTCTCAGGTCCTCCTTAGCAGAGCTGCTCCCCAGCTGGAGTATCCACAGCTTGTATCACTGCAAGGTGATCCAGGTGCAGGATTTGGTGTTTGTCCTTATTGAATTTCATAAGGCTCCTGGTTGGTCCATTCCTCCAGCCTGTCTATGACCGCCTGGATGGTGACCCTTCCCTCAAGCAGATCAGTGGGTTCCCCCCCATCAGTTCCCCACTCCCCTGCCCCTTTTGGTGTAATTTGAAAATGTGACAAGAACCTCCTCCAGGTCATTGATAAAGATATAGGCCACTGTCCCTGAAAGTGCTCAAAAAACACATAGATACAGCGCTTAGGGACATGGTTTAGAGATAGACTTGGCTGTATTGGGCTAATGGTTGGACTTGATAATTTTTGAAGCCTTTTCTGACCATAATGATTCTATGATTCTGTAAGTCCCAGTCCCCTGTTGTTCTTCACCTGTTACCAGCCTCCAGGTAATGTACAATCCATCAGCCTCCACCTTCACAGACTGACCATCCAACCCAGTTGAGTGCTACAACCACTCTGTGGTTTGTGTTCCCACCAGTGTTGCATACACAGCTGCACAGTGACTCAACTTTGAAAGAAAGAATAAAAAACTGGAAAGTGCTGTCGCACCAGGTATGCCATGGTATGGTGTCTATTATGCTCTTCTACTCCTCAATCCTCATAAAACTGATGAGAGTTTTCTTGCCATGCCCTTGTGGTAGAAAATTATGTAAAAGGTGGGCACCACCAAAGGTAGTCATAGTCTTAGGCACACCTAGCTTTTTATGATTCTCCATAAATGACTCCTAAATGGAATGCACAGACCCATCTGTCTTAAATCTGTACGAGCCTGAAGCCTCATGCTTCAGGTGATCATCTCCCCTGAATAAACATTTCTGAGCACATGAGAAAATCAGAAAACTTCCAGTCTAAGATTAGGCAAAATCTACTCGCATTTTCCATAGATTCACACCCACAGCTTTCTATTCAGCATGCTTGCTCTTTTCTGTATTTCTTATTCTCAGGCATCTAATTCTTCTGCACTAGATAAGGGAATCTGTCATCTAACCTGGATTATGAATTCCCCAAGATGATAGCCCATAAAGGAGCAAAGGTTTACTGTATGAGTTTACCTTGTGAATGTAGTTCAAAATTACAGCGTTTACCTCCATAATCCAGACTATCTCAGTTAGCACACATGCTTTTCCTGCCTGGTTAAATCAACATATTTTGTTGAACCCATATTTTGTATCAACACTCAGTGATCTCATCTCCTGCCACAATGTCTTTTCCATCTGAAATCTACCAGTTTATTTTACCTTATCCGTGGACCTGGCTATATTGAGCTCTCTATAAAATCTGGTGAGGAATGAAAGAAGTTCTATTACATTATAGTTAACTTCCTATGCTGGGAGAAAACAAAAACTGTCTTCTCTTGTCTTCTTCTTGTAGAGTGAGAAAAAGATGTGTTGCTCTCCTGGAACCTGACATCACACAAGGTAACTCTTTACCTTTGAGTCCTGGTATAAGGGTTGAGATCACAGGCTTGAATCATCCCTTTGCTTGTTTTGTGAAGTTGTATGTCTCATACAAGACAGGCGTGAACAGGCTGTGACACAAAGTCAAACCCCAGAGTCAAGAGGCTGGATCAGTTCAAATCTGTAGGCTGTTACACTGTACATAAGGAAAGTCCCAAGAAACCTAAGAATGTGGTGAATAAAACATATTCTCAGACCCAGATGAGGACTGAGAGCTACAGATGGGATTCATAGTCCTGTATATCCACACAGGGTTCAAATTATTTAGAAAGTGCCCTGAATACCTAGGCCTAGTGACACTGGGTAGGGGGAAAGAAGTTCTGTACTACATTCTCTAGTAACAGAATTTGAAAACCAGTTTTACATAAAACAAGCCTGGAATAAATTTAGCAGAAAACCTCATGTGCAAGGAGCCTTAACAGCTCTAAAAAGAGGACTAGAGGAAAAGACCTTAAGCTGAGACAGGGGAGATTCAGATTAGATATTAGAAAAAATTCTTCACTATTAGGATGTTCAGGCATTGGAATAGGTTGCCCAGAGTGGTGGTGGAGTCAGCACCCCAGGAGGTGTTCAAGAGGCATCTGGATCTGGCACTGGGTGATGTGGTTTAGGGTTTAGGTGTTACAGTGGTAGTGCTGGGTGGATGGTTGGACTTGATGATCTTAAAGGTCTCTTCCAACCTTGATAATTTTATGGTTCTATGAATATCAGCCATACATGATATTCAAACTCAAAACATGGCTCTGCATCCAATTGTAGACCTCACATGGCAAAAGTGTCTCCTAGGAGGATGTCCGTACCCTAGAATTCACCTTAGTTGGTCAGCTAGTGAAAAAATACAAAACCAGTAATTTGAAGGATCAAGGTACCTGACCCTAATTTCTGTAAGAGTTAGGAATGCCCACAATGTGAATTAAGGCTCAAGCTTCAAAACTTTTGTGTTAGTCTATAAAACAGAGTTGTTTTCAAAATCCAAGGTGATAATTAAGACAAAATCATTTAGGCAACATTTTTATTCCAATCTTCTGTTTGTATTGAGACAAAACTTAATACAGGCTCATGTAACGTGCTCATAAGGTGCATCGATAGAGTACATGATTGAAACTAGTCCCTACAAATGTTTAAATGTGCCAATGATATCAATAAATAATGAGGAGTTACTTTCAAATAAATTATTATTTCAGTCATCCCAAATTCAGGATTCAAGGGTACAAAGACAAAAATGAGGACTCCTCTATGCAGTGTCTTCACAATCTCCATTCTGCCTGATGATAAGGGTATGATAGTCCATATGGTGAAAGATGATTTTTAAAGTTTGCAGATTTCACCCTTCAAGTGTTGGGAAACCTGTTTTCTCTAGCAGTAAGGCAAGTTGAGGCATCATTTGAAATTCTTACTGGGTAAGGAAACTTAAACTCACTGTAAGAAAGCGGCCCTTCTTTGGACACTACAATTCCAATCACAGCAAATGGCCCACAAGAGCCATCTGTTGCTCTGTTGAAATGCTTGAATAAGAGGGTGAAAGAAAAGGAGATAGCTGATAAATTAGAGCTCTCCTGAAACATCCATGTGCATAAATGTTACATCTAAAATAGCTTAGTGCTGTCAAAGGAGGATAAGCAACTCTTCTGGTATGGCTCAGGGGAGCATGGATGGAAACTTCTAATGTAGTGCCATGTTTCGAAGAAAATTTAAAGTCCAGATAGGTTGTTATGAGTGCTACATAGAGCTGTGTGCCTTTTGACTGTCTTTCTATAAGCTGTGACTTAGTTCAGCTGCAAATTGCTTCCGTAGATGAAGAAATCACAGTGTGAAATCGTATGCCTGGTGCTATGCAGGAGGTCAGACCAGATGAACATAACAGCCCTTCTGGCCTGAGAATCTATGGAGTCTATCAAATCTTGCAGGAGGTAGAAAAGAAACATAGAAATCACCTTCATAGTTATGGTAACGTTTTATGTCAAATGGGAATCTAAAATTAAATCGTGTGAATTAGTCAGAGGTCATTTTTTATATACTGAAGCATATATATATATATATATATATAAATAGGTAGCAGAAGTAAGTTACACTGATCTCTAGATTCAATCACATATCAGATTTGTCTAAACTGTAGAGATTATTCTATCCAAAGCCTGTATATTCATATGTTTTGGAACAAAAGTCAAAGTAAATAGCAGCGTTGGTGGGTACTTTCACAGAAGGGCCTTTCCAAACCGCCAGCATCTGCCTCTAAACAACTAACTGGCTTGCTCATAACCGAAATGCACACAAGAAAGATTGGCACCTGCTAATGAAAGTATTGCTTCCCGGCTATGTTGGGTAAACATCAGTTTGATTAAATCATTTGGGGTTTAATAAAGAAGAACGGGTGCTGCAGAAACACCACAGAAGTGGCTGGATTCCCCGTCAGGTGCAAGATATATGAATATACACACATATGTGTGTGTGTGTGTGTGTACGTGTATATGGACTCTCTAATGTACGTTTTTGGCTGCCGTTCTCTCGGAGGAGCCCTCGGCGATAGGGCAGTGCCGGGGCCGCGCCGCAGGCAGCGGGTCCCTGGTGCCGGTGGCAGCGGGATGCCCGGAGCGGAGGCAGGTCGGGGTCCTCGCCGTGTGCCCGCGCCCCAAACGCGTCCGTCCGGGTAGAAAGCGGGTCGGCAGCCGGTAGATGGAGCACAAGGCCAGAAACCGGGCTGGGAAACGCGCTGGGGGGGAAGGGGAGCTGCGAATCTGCCCGGTATTTCGATTCATAAAACGCATAAATCCTCCGAGATTAATAATAACAGGAAAAAGCAGGGACTGTGCGCTTCCCACGAGGCGAAAATACTCGAAGCCCCAGCACCCACGCGATGACCGCCGGTCTTCAGCCTGGAACACATGTTTGGACGGGACTTCCGTGGCAAAGTTGTGGAGATTCGTGCGCTTTCTGCTTGTTCCTGTCTCGGTTTCACTCACCTTCGTGGCCCCAGGAAAAGTGTGTTCTCATCGACTCCCTGCACCTTAACAGTACAGGATGCAATGAATGCTGCTTGGTGTTGTAAGACCTACCGTGCATTGTCAATGCAGCAGCTTATAAAGTCTGAGAAGCAGAAGAGTTTTGGGGTTTTTTTCAAAAACATAAAAAATAAAAAATTAAAACACAAAACAAAAAGAGCCTATTTCAGGAACCTTAAAAAAAAAAATGTTTTAGATAAATGGCCCACAGGCAGAGATAAAGCCCTGAATTTCAAGGTCCTATAACTCTCTCAAAAGCTTCATCATCATTGTCACAGCTGACGTACAACATTGATTTTTGTGTTATTATCCAGACCAGCCAGGACATAATGTGTGAACATCTACCATCTATTTTTCCACTGGCTTTTATTTCTAATGTGTCCCAGACTCTTAGCAAATGTGAATCTGAGCCCCTTAGTTCAGTCAAATTTATTATCCTTAAGGGATGGGGACCAAAATCACAATTGTAAGTGCTCCCTCCACTCACACACGCATGCACGCACACACACACTAGATGTGCTGTCTGTGCACCACTCCCCTATTGTTTTCACTGTAACTGATTTTGGCACCAGCTCTTTAGCACTTTGGAAGGGCCTTCATTAGCACTGGGACACTGTCCAAAAGGAATCCAGAAAAATCAACACATGGCTGCTCTTGTTCTCATGATAAATGACAGCTTTGGCTGAAAAACAACAACAGTAAGGAAGCAAAACAAAACCCAAAAAGCAACAAGGGTAGCCATAATGTGAATAGGAGAAGTCAGACATGACTAACTCAGCCTGGATGGGGGAACGGGGTTGGCTGGGAGGGGGCAGGGGATTCCTCCCTCGGTACTGTATTAAAAAAGTGGTTTGCCCTTTACACTGACATGGAGGGTTCATTTCTGGAGGGGAGAGATGCAGGGCAGCGGGAAAAGGCTAGGACCAGATCAGACCACACCACCTTGATGACATGAAATAAATGGCACCAGCACAGTGCATTATGGAAAATAAAATGTCTGCCATCCTCATGAGGATGAAGAGGGATCCACAAAGAGGGATTCACGTCCCTTATATAAAGCAGAGTTTACAAATGCAGAGAATGTATTAGGCTGCTGTATTAACCCATTTATTCCCCAATGACTGTGTTTACACTCAAATCCTGAAGTGCTTACTCAGGCAAAACTCCCAGTTGACCTAGTCCTGAAGGCTTTAATCAGGAAGTATGCCCAATGACTTCAATGGGAGCTTTGTCTCAATAACTATTCAGGATATGGCCCATAGGGATCTTGAAACTAGAACTAATTGAATTTTTTGCACGACAAGTCTTTTCACTTGAAAAGAACTGTTTTTACCCAAAAACAATTCTTCACAAAGTTCATCAGTCATTTTGCTTTATTATTAGATACTTTCTATCATATTTGACCAGAATGCTCTCAAACTTCTTACTCTGCACAGTTAAAAAAAAAAAAATCAAAATTCTTATGGACATCTTTACTCTTTCACCAAGCAAAAATGACAAGCAAATAGTTTTGGCACAATGTTGGTGAAAACTGTGGAAAATTTGATACTAAAATCTTGTTGTTGCTATAAATTCATTCCTTACATTTTGATTTCTTCCATTAAGAATTACGATATGAGTGAATACACAAGTTTGCATATGCAGTTGTTTTAAACCATCACAATTTTTGAACTTATTTTAGAGCCTCTAAAAAGGAAACAAATGTCATCCCTGACCTGTGAAGTTTTCCATACACTTAAGCATATAAGCTGTGAGGAGTCCTTCAAGTTGCAAAAAATTCAACAAATATTTTAGAACAGGCTGACATTCTGAATGCAAGACAGATATGAGAAGAAACACCATAAAGAAATTTTTGAGGTAAACATCCCCAAATCTGTGAAAAGATATACAAACCCATCACAACTGTGACAAAATTCTCCTGGAACTACCTGAAATGTGGGGGGTTTGCCTTTATTTTAAAGTCTGAGAATAGCCTGCTTTTCTAGAAATGTATTTCAAGTCTGGAGCCTTATCCAAGAGAGTTTTAAAATACATTTCGAACTTATGGTTTCAAATGAGAACATCTATTGAATTTCTTTGGGGAAAAAACCCCCAACATTTATCAAAGTGAAAATCTGCTGTAAATAAACCAAATCAACATTTTCCAGAGATCATCCTTGAGCTTTGCACACCACATGTCTCATCCAAACTTGGCATATATCAGATGGCTGGTCAACAGTGACCCATGAGAATACACACAAGACCCTCACACATCAGCTGCATTACAACTTGTTCATTACCACACACAGCATCCCACATTGATCATGAATATATATAATTAGAAAACAGGCTGTACACTGATGAGGAGTTTGGAAATTGTCCTGCTTGAAATTCACATGAAAAGTACATTCCTGATAGAGTTTGGGCTCTTGACTTAATATGGTTAAAAGCTAAGTAAGTATTTTATTAGAACTTGCAACTGGATCTCTATACATTCAAAAATATTTGGAGACAAGCCCTACAAACTGATCTTGATTTTGCTACAGGGCCAAAGGCCTGAGGAGGTTTGCTGAGAGATCTCCTCTGGTCCCTGAATTTGAATCAAGCTTGCAGGCATTTGTTCTGAAACAACATGAAACAGTACACTGCAGTGTTTTCAGACAAGCTTCACATAAAGCTAGATCTTTGCAGAGCTACAATTCAAAAAAATTCCGGGATACTAGTAGATTAATGCTGATCCTTTCCTGTATCTCCCTTGTGAAGCTAAATCACTGGGAACAATCAGCTGAGTGACTTCTAAATTCCCCTTCACACCCACCCAATTAAACTTTTATCATATGGGTTGATCCCATGATATAAAACACAAGTGTGTCTTAATGCAATTTGAAGTCACAGGCAGCCTTCTGGGAGAAGGGCAGATGCCTGATGTACCTTAAGCTGATGTATTGGATGCTGTTTTTCCTGCTTTATGCCATTAGTACACTTGTTCACGATCTCCCCTACCACATTGCCATCAGGGAGATCTAAGCTTGGCAGCAGGCTGGGATCCCTGCCTCTAAGCTGAAAGAGGTTGAGCTATTTGCAGAAATAATGCTTTCCAGACGTACTAAACAGCACTCATCTTTCCAGATGGAGGGGCATTAGTGTTGCTTCCAGCCATCTCTTCACCTTCTGGTGTACTTGCCACTCCTCCCGTATGCACCGTGAGCCTTATGCTTCAGATACCTCTCCTGCATGCTGAGAAAATCTTCAAGCTGCCTGCACCTTGCAGCCGTGGAGCCAGCTGGAGAAGGGATATAGCCCATCCCACTTTAGCCTGGGACTCCCATCTGATGGGGGGCTATGAAAGGAGCTGAACCTTCAGGGACCCTTTTCGTCTTCCATGGTCTGTATTTCTACTTAAAGTATTCAAAAAGGAGAGGATTTGGCAGGTAGAAGATCTGATGAAGATAAGTGCTGATAGCAGCTAAGCTGAAGGGGAGGGGGAGAGAGAGAGAGAGAGAGAGAGAGAGAGGGAGAGAGAGAAAGTCAGCAATGAGGAGGTAACAGCCCCATTGCTAAACTGGAGCTTTTAATGGTCCCACAAGACCTGCAAACTGTCTGGTCCAACGACTAAGGGCTAAGAGCCAAGCCTTGAGCATGCAGATCTTGGATCTGTGGCACACCAGGCTACATCAGCCCTGACGAGGTCATCTGGATCACATGAATGCTTCAAGTTAAACAACTGAAAAAAAAATTTATTTTTTCTTTCTTTTTTTTTTCCTTTTTTTGTTCTACATGTGAATCCCCAGTGGAAGAAATCCACCGAACAAGCATGTTGATTTTGGCAAAGGCACACACAGTCACTCTGTTCTAAAGATGAGCTGACACGTGCAGATTCACAGATTAGCCATTTCTAAAGGTTAATTAAATATTGCCATTGTTTTCCAAGCTATTAATGTATGTTATTCTATTTTTCTCTGTTAAAGAACATCTGGGTTTTGGAGTTAAAAAATATGCAACCCTTCATCGCCCTTCGAAAAAGGTCTTAAAAAGCACACACAGAGTGTCTCCTTTAAAAATATGGCATGACCATCTTCAGAGTCACATTACAAAGTTGAGGAAAAAAAATCTTTGAAAAAATATTGGGAAAAATGTTCTTCCATAGATCAAAACATTTGATGCGCATTCTTGTCTGCCGAGCGTGTCTCAGAACTAGCTCTCACACAGTAAATGAGCTATAGGAGAGGCTCCTCGTATTAGTCAGCCTTTCCTTATTTGCTGAAGTTACTGAAAGTGATTACATTCAGATATGTTTCTGCTCCATCCTTTGGTGCCAGGATATATGACAGCCAGTTTCGTTTACAGTGCTGGCACTGCTGACTAAATTTAGTAGATCTGCACAGCTTTCCTTATCTTTGTCCTCTATGCCCCCTCAGCAGTTTGGACTCAGCTTACGAGCAGACTTAAGGTGAAAGAAAGAATGAGTAGGATTAAGAGAATGGAGGTGTACAAACTCTGATTTGGTAGAGATTTCTTGGCAGGGATGTAAATGACTACAAAAGATTCAAGTCAGTCTTACCCAAGAGATCAGGCTTGGCAGCAGGAGCAAAGGAACGCTAAATTTGGTTGCATTTTTATTCTGCTGTTCCTGTGATCCCTGAGAAAAACCAGCTTCATTCCTTGCACCAAACCTCCATCATTACATCTCCACGCCCAGGTGCTAGGCAGTCTGAAAAAACAAGAAGATAACATTTGTGTCCCCTTTGCACATACAATAACAACTACTTAAGATGCACATAAAAAAGGAATCCAATCCAGTATCTCCTGTGCCTCCATTTACTCTCTGTCAAGCAGTCACTGTCACAGACAGGTAACTCTCAGGTGTGTTAGGAAGTTTAAATAATTAATACAAAGTAGTGCTTGGAAATTCTTATTTGTAAGGAACACAGAAACATAAATTATTGTTCTAACAATGACAACGTGAGTTTTCATATTCCATGGCTATTCTTCACCAACAACTTATATAAGCTTCAGCTTATGTTATCTATACTAACCAAAGCCCCATGCAAATCCTGAAGAAGAGATTTACCATCCCTGATGCTGATTCTGGCCCCAACTGCATGTAGGTCCCAGTCATCTGCTAGAGTACAGTTTTGACAACTTAGTGGCAATAAATGAACTAAACCTGCTGATGATACAATTCACAGACCACTGATGGTCTAACTCACATCCTTCTGCATGAGTTTATCACCTTTGCAGCCAAAATCCCTTTCTCATCTCCTTTCTAGAATAGCAAGCTGTGGTGGATCTCTATTTCCCTAATTGTACTAGCAAGAGATGAAAGGAGCCCTGTGTTGCCTCCTGCATCCCCCTATAAAGCATCAAGGGCCAGAAAAAAAAGGGCAGAAAAAAAATGGTGGTAGGAAAGTCTGACTTGGAGCAAGACCAAACTTCTACAGTGTGCCTACAATATCCTATCATGCCAGGAACGCAGCTATCTGTACTCTGTATCACCACGTGTCTCTCCAGCCTACTGCCCAGTGCTGTTATATCCAGCCCTTCCTGATCCTGCTGACAACAGTCATATGAAATAAGAGTGACTCTGTTATTTATTTCTGTCATATTCTGCTTGGAAAGTTTGATGATTCCTCCTACCAGGCACTTTACTAGTCGACAAAAAAGTTATCCATATTGCAATGCTTGTTCTGACCTGTGAGTTAGCAAACAATAAATCTTAATTACACTTAAATGCTAGAAATCTGCAATGAATGAGGCCACATTAGTCAGTTGTGAATTGGTCCTGACTCCTGCCTCTGCTTTGGCTGGAGATGCAGCTGCAGGAATACATAAATTAGTTTTTGATTTGTTTGTTCAAGTACAATCAGTTGTAGTTGTTCCTTAAGAGCATTTCTAGTATTAGTGGGCTTACTGGCATTCATCCTATTAGCATCTCTGATGCAGGTGCCATCTGGAAAGTTTTATTTTAAAAGACTTTTAGTATTGTACTTAGGTTAATAAGAAAGCATTATTTTTAAATATCGCAGCAGTTTTCCAGAGTGCAGCTCAGTCTCATGACATCTGCTCAGTGGATACTTGTTACCTTTGGGTTTATTGAAAGAAACCTTCTGAATAACCTTTTTGTTAGCAATCTGCTTTATAGGCCCTGCAATGGAATAGTGTTGGAGTGCAAATGGAGTTGCTAGCAGAGGGGATTTTCTATGCTGTAACAAGCTCTTTGGTATTCCAGCACTTACATGTCATAACATTCAATAAAATCACCAAGACCTCCTCCCTATTTCTCTCTTTGTGAGATTCTGCCATTTTTATTCAAGAACTGGAGCTCAGTTGGCAGCCGAGCGCTGCTCAGTGGATGTGGTGCAGTTCCCACTTTGGAAACAGGGGTCTGGGGATGATTTCCCTGCTGTGGCACATGCAGCTCTATCACCTACTATTTTAAACACTGCAGTGAGGCTAATCTTAATTGACTGCTCCTACTATTCAGGAGCATTGACAAATTACACTGGCTAAGTAATGGCTCGTTCGCAATAAATTAATCACCCACTCCATTTCCAAATTTCACTCATTCCAATATTTAGCATTCAACAGGAAAATGATTCAATGGAAATCCTGTTGGTGAACAAAAGGGTTTCAGTTATATTGAGCAAAGTGGGTCCCATCGCCAGAAAAAAGCGATACCCTTCATGAAATTCACCTTTAGTAGTAGCTGACAGAGCATAGCTGGTAACCCAAACTAGCTGTTTAGCAACTGCCATCAATTAAACCAGAGCAGAAACTGTTTTTACAAAAGGATCAGATGAAGCTCAGGCTCCTGTTTGGTGATATCATACTCAGTGTACTAAGCCAAATTTTGCAGAATAAAGAAAAAGAAAGTTGCAAACATAAATCAAAGTGAAAGAATTAAAATGGTCTTTTCCTGTAAAACAGCAGCGTAAGAACTGTAAGAGTGCCACTCTGAAGACTTAGTCAGGGCCAGAACCTCTGACTGGGTTAATTCTGGTGTGGCTCCACAGGTATCAAAAGAGCAAAAGTGTAAATAGAGGCTGAGCTGATTCACAATCCTAAAGGTTATACAATTCAGAGTACTTTCTGTTCTGCCGTAAGGCCTGGATCTCTTTAAATATAGTTGAGTAAAAATAAAGAAATACTGTTCTCAGAAGCTGTTGCAGCTCTTCTGTAAGCACTATGAAAATGCAGAGTGTTCCCAGCATACAAACTACAGAGATCAGACACACTTTTAGGAGGCTCCTGAAGGTGCACTACCTTAACTAAAATAGTAAATAACACAGGAGTCATCAGGTTGGACAGAGCACCAAAATAACCAGGTTCTTCCTCAGCTTCAGTCAAGAACACAGACTGAAGTAAGAAAAATTATGTTTGGGAGTGACAATCAATAGTTTTCTGGACAAATCTTGGATTTAGGTTCATTTCTAAAGTAGGCAAAGTTGAGTTAGCCTTGGAAGAAAGAATCTCACCAGTCAGCTGTCACCAGTGTGATGCTGCTATTTTTTTACACAGGTCTTTTCTTCTAGTGTCATATATGACTTTAAAGGAATAGTATACATGATAGAGTTTACAGAAAAGGCTTAGAAGAGAATGTTGATTTCAGCCTTGTGGTTTAGATGATAGCTACTAGAAAGATGGCCTTCAAAGTGAGGTAACCACCAAGTAAGATAAGAAATATTCCAAGAGATATTTTATAAGTCTTGGGAACATTTATTCTGCATGCAAAGCCAGAATTTTGTCTCTGGCCACTGGGCAAGAGCACTCAGAAAAGATCAAGTATAATTAAATAAGCAGGTAGAATGTGCAAATCAGTTCAAATCAAGATGAACAAAGACAGCTTGTTTTAAATATGGAGAAATACCTTTGGTAGCAAGGTCAGATAAGTCAGTTTAGGACTGCTTATAAAGAAAATTTGCTCCACTTGGACAAACATATTTCCTCCCATGTTTTTCCACACTGTGTCAGGATTCTTACAGATGTAGGGACCCATGTCTCTAAGTGCTACTCAGCCAAGCAACAGCAGTGTTGTCAGGTGCAGTGACTCTAGGTCTGGACAGAGTATCTGGCTGCAGGATTGTGAGATGAGGTCCAGGAGCTGGATCAGAGGCTGATGACCATCTGTACTAAGTCTGTCAGCCAAAATTGTCTTGGCCAGTACAGAGCTGGAGAATGATCATGTCTTTGTCTCTTTTTGATCTTTCAAATTACCCTGGGATTCAGGGGAGCTACTGGAAAGGCGCAATACAGGACTCAGAAGGAGAAAAACAAATCCAATAACAATCCTGGACCTATGCCTCATCAGAGCAGAAGCTCTAATTCTTTGAAGCAAGCAAGTCTGTTCTGGAGTCTTTCCACTGTTGCCTCCATATACAAAGTCTGTATTTACTACTTATGGACTGACTCCTTGGGAGGATACTGCACTTTTTCCAGGCTCCTGGAAATGAAGGACCATTTGGATTCTCCAGGTGGATGTCATCCAGATCTGACTGTGAAGCCTTCATGGAGATGGCCTCTCTTAACAGAAATGTGTCTCAACTCTGTGAAGAGTCATCCTCCTGAGGTTTGAGATCGGAATGCCTTTCAGTCCACTTCTATATCTCCACCTCCAAGGAATTTGTATGCAATTTCATAACACAGTTGCTGAGCCGAAGTTCTCTGACTACAAAGGGGATAAGAAAATTAGTGGCAAAATGTTAGTGGTACAGCTGTGATTAAATTCCTTATCAAGGAGAAGCTTTCCGATGTATTTTTATGTTCAAGCCACCAAGCCAGTTCAACAAGATGTGGCACCAAGAGCTTCCTGTCTGTCTGATGTCTTATCTAAGAAAACACTGACTTGACTCAGAGCTAATGAGGTTGCAGACTAAATTCATAAGGCAAATTCACATATATTAGGCTGGCATGAGATCTAATAATGGGGTGTTGGAATAATTTTGATACCTACAGGAACAGAAGCACTTGTAATAAAGGAAATCTGCCAACAAGGAACTAAGATTTTACTGATCTGGAGTTAGTCATTAGCCCCATAGGCTGAGAAAGAATTAGCAATGTCTAATAGGATGCAGAGAGATGTGCATATTTATATGATCTGAATGCAATTCTTGGATGGGTACCTGCTACTCCTGGGAATTTTATAAAGATATTTTTGTTTATGAGGGGGCCAAATAGCAGAAATTAGTGCATACAATTTTTTGACCAACCTCCAATCTACTTTGCTCTTTCTTTTTCCCTTTTCTCTCAGTCAAGAATTGACAAATCTGGCACTCAGTACAAACAGCAGATGGAACAATCTCTAGTATTTGTTTCGGTGCTGCCAATAGTCATTGAGGGCAAGAAAACTAAGCAAGAGCCACAAACACACCTGCCCTTACTTTATTCTTGACTAGCTACACAGAGAAGTACACAGCCCAGAAGTGCTGCTGTTTTGAATAATCCACACTTGGGTATAAACTCTGTAGGAGAGTGAGATCCACTCTCCTACAGACCTGAAAAGCAACAGCGTCCTTACAGCTGCTCGTCAAGCTTCTTGGGGGAGAAGAGGTGAAAGGAGAGGTGAGAGGGACAAGTTCTGACCTGCTCCAGGAACAGGGACTGGAGGTAGTTCACAAGGAGACTGACAAGGAAAGGTAGAAAGGGGGAAGGAATAAAAGGGTGTATTTCCAAATGCAGAGCAGCTTCTGCTGAAAGCAAATCCAATAGCAAGACCCTTTGAAGAAAATGTGTAGGTTAGAATCATTAACCACTCCTGGGAGATAAAGAATTCACATTGAATATTTACTCGACATAAAAATGTGTTCCTATATACCTGACATTGTAAAGCAAGCCTAGGACTCCAGCTCACTTATTATTCCCCAGTGTTATTCCCTCCTTTCTTATGCTCACCCAGTTGTGGAAAAAAAAATAGGAAAAAACAACCCAAACCACTCTATTAATGGAAAGCAACTTTACTCCAGTGGAACAAAGAAGTGTGCACTGTTCCTGAATTTAGCTCCAAGGGACTGAAGAATAAAGTAATTCCCATCTGTCTGACACCCACCTAAGTTTCTTTTAGTCTAGGTGTCACAGTGGTGACACCATACTGACCATCACTCTGGCACCCTTTCTGAGCTGTTCACTGTGAATTAGCAGTGCTATTTGATACAAGAATAAATGCTAATAACCTCACTTAGAGTGTGCCAGTACCATCTAACTCTACCAGGGATATGCCCAAAGTCACAGGATCTGACTGCAGATCCCAGTGATCCTACTGAGTGCTTTTGGGTACCAGCTTGAATCCCCACCATATCTTCAAACTACAAGTCTGTAGGCACATCTCTGGGCATGGCTGAATGCTGAGAGTCAAATATCAGGTAGGCACTCGGTCATAGCAGACTGTCCACAAGACAGTTATGAAGATTAGCAGGTGGATAGGGTACAGCATGAGCCATGTTTATGGCACCCCATATATCTGTTTTTCATAGTCCTCTGAAACTAGTCCAAAGGAAGACCATCAGTGTTCATCTCAAAGTGTTTAGTTAGCACTAAGTCTCAGTTTATTTTAGCCCTTCATCTGCAAATCTGCTACAGCACACCACTTAAAACACCTTTTTTTCTTTTGCAGCTTTTTTCCCTAGTCTGACCTCAAGATGTGTAGATAGGGGGAATGGTGGCAGAGGAACGACACTGTGCTTATCCGCTTCCTGCTGCTGACAGGCCTGCATGGGTTTACCTAAGTCTTGACCCCTATCTCTCCTGCACAGCTGCCCCAGCAGATGCTGTGCCCATCGTGGAGATGTGCTACTCATCAAGATAAAAGGAATAAGAAGCTATCTCAAAGCACTTAGGTATGATTAAATAAAGGAGGCCATTTCCTGTGCTGCTAATCTGGTGCCTTTCAAAATCACTAACTTCACTTTTTTTTTTTAAAGTTACCATCTTTTAATTCTCCTGGGTCTCCTCTATAGTTCTCCTCCTCCTTCCTGGGAAGGGGTGATACACTTCATGATATGACAGTGGCTCACAGGGCTGATTAAACTGAACTCTGTGCAACACAAACAGCAATTTTTCATGTACAAAGTGAAAGAATTGTACTGCTCTCTCTTTTGAGTTTTGCCTGGGTCAGGATACCCAATTAACCTGCAGGCTCTTGTACTGGCAGCTACCTGCTCTTCACTTTGAAATCAAGTCACTCTCCTGTTTTGGGAGCTCTGCTGCTCTGGAAGTCTTCCTGTCCTTTAATATGATAGAACAAAGCAGAAGCATCTACTGTGGAAAAGTGAAAAAAACCAGACTCATTCAATATGGCCTCTTACTTTTTGTTTGAGTATTACATTTTAAAGTTCAATAACATCTTAACTGCTTGGCCACTGAGCAGAAGGTATTTTAGGACTCTAATATCTGATGAATATGTACGAAGTCAAGTAAGTCTCTAGGTTGTATCTTCCCACTCACAAGAAATCCAAGGTTTAGACTTTGCAACCTTCACACGTTTGGGGTTTTTGAAATTCAGTTAGATTACATACCTTACTGGGCTTTCCTCATCAGGTATCAGAATCTACATAAAATTTCCCATGGAACGCTCTAATGTTTCATAATCCTCCTTTTTTTTTTATTGAAAATCTCAGAATTTGTATAGTTATCAACATGAGAGCATGTCAGAGTGAAATATTGAGTGTGACTAAGCTGACTGTCACCTGCAATATCCCTGCAAAATGGCCATGGCCCATGTGAGGAAGGATTGTGCATAGGCAGCAAAGCCCAATCTGTTCTAGGCATAATGCAACTCCAAAAGCTACAACCATGGGGCTTGACACTTGAAGTGCAACAGACATCTGACTACAGTGAAGTCATCCCTTGCCTTTACTGCGTAGTGCTGATCTGTGAATGTGTCTGCTGAGCAAAGCCATAGACAAAAAAAGGGTTGGATGTATCTGAGGAAGTGTCAGATGCAGGGAGCATGAGCTGCACAGAGCGCAATCCATATCTCCATCTCAGCCTAGATGGGAATGTGACTTCCACAGCTTGTCAGAGCCCATCTTTACTGCGCCCTGCTTAGGGTCACCACCAGTATGTGGATAATCAAAATCTACAGAAAACCATATGTAACTGATACTTCTCTGCTACAAAGTTTAGCACAGAACTAAGTTATTTACACATGGAGCCTGACTTTCCTTTTCTTATGCCATCTTTTACATTTGTGCAAAAGGATGGTAAACCACCACAAAGTCAGCATGGTAATAAAACATGCAAGAAAATCGAGATTGAGGTTGCTGGTTCACTATGTCTTCCAATATGTTTTTCTTTTCTGTAAGTACAGACTTTTAGTCAGAGCTAATGTATGATTTGAAGCTGGAGATCTGGGAAACAATGGAACAGCAAAACCAGTGTTCTTTACTCTTCCTCAGTCAGAATCTACTCATTTTGATTTCAAAATACGTACACTGCTTTGGAGTGGACTTTTTTGCCCCAACTTTTAAATTCACACATGTGCCACAGATTGTAAGGCTGTGCCATACCTTAAAATGCAGTTGTATGTATGAGAATACCCTGCACTGGCTGCATGGAGGCTGATTGCTAAACCTCCCAGAAACCTTAGCTTTTTTGCAGCCCAGAGCTTCTCATCATTAGAATTCCCCAGGTTTCCACCTCCTTCCTCAACAGCCATCTGGCCTGTCCACACTCCAGCTGCAGTCAGGCATCCCTCACCACTTACACCTGATCTTTTGACTCTACGCACCTGAAAGAATTCTCACTCAATCTATCAAGGAATATACATTTAGACAATCAGGGAAGCTCTTCCAAAAGCTATTAAGAAATTGCCAGCTTAAAATCACCACTCTCTTTCCATGATATCCCAGGCAGTGTTAAAATGGAGGGGAAGATTTATTTGAGGAAGGAAATCCAAGTGCATTTCAATACCATGGTGCATCCTGATGAAATAGTGTTTGTAAAAGCTTGTACTTCTCTGACAGTTGTTCTTTTGATATTTGATTCTTGCTGTCAGGATATTTTCATGGAATCATAGAATCATTCAGGTTAGAAAAGACCTTCAAGATCATCAAGTCTAGCTGTTGACCGAACACCATCACATCCACTAAACCATAGCACTAAGTGCCAAGTCCAGTCGTTTCGAA
The DNA here is from genome assembly GCA_013397135.1 of Pachyramphus minor. Taxonomy (NCBI): domain Eukaryota; kingdom Metazoa; phylum Chordata; class Aves; order Passeriformes; family Tyrannidae; genus Pachyramphus; species Pachyramphus minor. Next base: position 184,946 of record VYXB01005448.1, on the reverse strand, counting down.
GAAGCTGCTGCGCTTTGAGCCTACCTTTTCTCAAAGCTTAAGGACCTTATAACACACATCTTTTTTTTTCCCCCCTCCTCTTTCTTCTTTTATTTTCCATATGGAAAGGTATGCTGGATTATTTTCGGTATTTTGTCCACAAAACATCTGAGAAGAAAACCCACCAGACATCTTTTTTGACACAAGCCTTTTTAAACCCTTCCAAACAGCAGTCTTTTGTTAGTTTATATCTCAGTTAGCTTAGAACGAGCTGTTCTATATCAGCAAGAAACCTTTTACAGGACATACGCCAGCATGATTACAAGAGATGAGTAAACCTCGAAAAGCCTAAGATCTGTTTGGGTTTCCATGAAGCTGAACCTCTGGGGATCATTTCTTCCTGTTGGAGGATCTGGTTTTAGAAACAATAAGAACAGGGAGTATTGTTTTTAATGTTATTTTCTGCTCCTGGTTTTAGGCCAAATTTGAGATTACGGAGGTGCTCAATTACTTTAATGAAAAAATAAAACAGTTTTGCAGCCTGGAAATATATTTGCTTGTGGTTTGTTTCCAATATTCAATTTTTATTTTATCATTAAATATGGTGGCCTTCCTCTAGATGTCTGTTGCATGGTAGACATATCAGAGCTTGCCAAATCGAGAAAATCTGACTTCTTATACTACTTTTGTCACTGCCCCAGTGGCCACAGAAACACATTCTCTGTTAATAAGGTTTTTTTGCATTTCTCATTAGAGGCTAGAGTCTGTTCCTAATTCCTGTTAGCCTGTCTTGGGCTTCCATGGAGCAACTCCAGATTTACAGTGGTCATCATTAAGATTTGTTATATTACCAATATTATAACAACAATTTAATTAAGATTAGTTTTGCTGATGTAACTCCTCAAATTTTTTTCCAGTCAAATAAAGCAAACCATAAAGGAGATTTCTTCACTGGTCAGCCTGGAGAGCCTGCATCTGCCTCTCAGATCTTTCCCCTCTCCACCTTCCTGTGCCCAGTCTCCCCTCACCAGCACCCTCTCACACACACTGTTTTATAGTAAGGGAGTCAGTAGAAAACATAGAGTTCAGCACTATAGAAGTGGAAACAGAAAGCAGCCATGGGCAATTAACCAGGGCTGTGACTGCTTATGTTTGGTTCCTGCTTCCATTTCTGTTTCCATGGAAATGGACATTAGATCATTGGAAAGAAAGTAAATTTTCTACTTCTCCTCACCTTCATATCAGCCAGGCTATACACTCCAAATAAATTTAAACTTATGTAATTAAATGTGAATTTAGAAATCATTTCGTTGAAATAAATTGACAAAAACAACATTGCTTTCGAAGTACTCAGATGCTGTTGACTGTCCTTTGGGAAAGGAGTAGGTAAGTTTGCCCACCCCTTTTTGTTTTGTAAGGTATGGAAACATGCAAACATCCATCTTACCCCTTCCTCTATGCTCTTGCCTGCCCATTAATATTGTTGTGCTGAACAGTACTCATCACTTGCCCATTAGGGGTCATTTAAGCATAAATGACCCCCCCCTTACAGAGACTGTGTGGGTTAAAGACCTCTTCTTTGTCTGGCTGCTAAAGCTTTGAGGTTCATTTGTATTGCAGAGCAGCTGCATAAAAAAAGGTTCAAGCCCACCTTTAAAGGTCATATGGTCTCAGAGGAGGAGCTTTGACCTAGAAGGGTTTCCCAGGTGAAAAGCTCAGGGTTAGGGAACAAAGGAAAAGAAAAAAAAAAAGTGTTTCCTAAGCTTTTACATTCCTGTGATCAACTCAGAAAGAAAAGACTTGTGTCTTTTGTAAACAAACATATTAGAGACTGAGCACTTAATTTCTCCTCTAGAGGTGAAGATCATCTGCAAGTCTGCCAGACCTGTAGAGGAGTAACAATAATTTTCAGTTTGGCTTCTGACACAACAGATCAGTCACACAAAATCTTAAGGGCTGACTTCAACCGAAATGTCCCATGTCATGAGTCTATATTCTTCCAGAAGTAGCAGTTGCCTTTACTGGTCAGACAATGAAGGCACAGCTGGGAACAACCAGCTAGTCTTACCAGTGTGTTTTACCCACCATAGTATGCTTCATACTTTTTTTCTCAATGAAGCCATCTAATTTTGTTAAACCCAAGGAACTAATAAAAACTTGCTGACAAAATAGAACAAAATAGTAACCCTGCTTGAATTGGCTTCGTGCTTTGCCACTTGTAGTGATTGAAAGTATAAATATCATTACTGTATTAATGCAAACTCAATGTCAATGAATGGCTTGACTTCTAATGAGGTTCATTTTACATCAGGAACTTTTCAAAGCTGGCTCTTCCAGCATCTACCAAAGTGTTAAATTCTGGAGTCCAGTAACAAGAACAGTAAGAAAGCAAGCAATCAAAGTGGATCTATACTGGATGGTAGATTTAAACCGTTTAATTACTGTAGCTGTAGCTGGTTATTGCTAATGCATGGATCACAAAAGCTTCGCTCCTGCAGAAATCAGTCATGCGAGGGAGATCAGGAATTACAGATACTTCACCAATGTGAGGGATTTGCTCTGGTTCTTTTAAGTGATTTCCTCCGGTGACAAAAGCCTTGTGCCTGATACTAATGCAAAATATGTAACAAATTTACTTTAAAGAAAAGTGGGTTGTAACCTAATCACAGTCAATACTAAAATATACTTCTTTAAATAGCTCATATCAAGCCGCTCTGTCATGATGTAGATTTTTTTTTTAATATAGATCCATCTCTGTCAGATGGATAAAGTGTAGATGCAATTTTGTCAGATGCTATCATGTCTTGGGGAAGAGGAGAAAGCTAGATGATGGCTAACTACATGCAGTCAATGGTATAACTCTAATAATCTATAAATCTAATAATCTCTAACCAAAAGGCAAGCTTCAAACTCTTTTTCTGCTATAATCCCAATCATTACGGTCACTATCACAAGCACAAACACAATCTCCAAGACCGAGATGTCCGCATGAGTTTCTTTCCCCAAAAGGCATTGCACATGCATTTAAAATTTAAAGCAAACACTCAAGCCATTAAAACTGTTATGATCACCCACAGAAGAACATGGATTGGGATCTAACTTCACAGCACCAGAGCCACTCACAAAGTACTAGAAAATTAAAACATTACAGAGTGTATGGAGAAGCCTGTTAAATATTAGTTGGGTTTGCACAGAAATACATGCAAAGGGCAGGGAGCAGGGGGGCAAAATATTTAAGGGGCAAATTAAAAGAAAAAATAGCTGGAATTGTGGATTAAGGTCTAGTTTACAGTAGTAGGTTTGCACTGACAGGACTTTCTGGGGGTGATGTAATATATGCTGATTAATAAGTAGGTACAGGCCATATTTATTCAACAATTCCAATAAAGCTATGCAAGACAAATCATACTTTTCTGACAAAACTGCATCTATAGTTTAGTTTTTATTTCAATAGTTAAAGAAAGGATAATACCTTTAATTGCTATTACGATCAAGCCCCTACTTTAGATCCTGTCTGTCATTTTGTAGAATAGGTCCCCAGAGACCCTTCTGCTATTGGTTTTGTTCATATCTTAGGAGACTTTTTTTCAAGTAATAAGAAAGATTTAAAGTGGATGTCTCTTAAAGGATAATAAATACCTGGAGAAGAATGAGGAAATACATTAAAGCTGAATCACTGTTGTGTCACACCAATTTTCCCCTTTTACTCCTGAGATTTTACTGAAATCAATGAAGTTACAGTTACTTAAAGCTGTAGGATTATATTAGTGAACCAGGTACATCGCATTGCAATAAACAACTAGAACTTGCTGGCAGACTTGCTTGGAATCAAATATGTCCCCTTAAATTTCACACTATTTTCACAATCTTGTAGGAGCAAAGCAAAACAAGAAGTTCACTGTGCAGTCAGAACAAAATCTTTTTTCTCTGGTCTAAGTAGTTAGCCAATACAGTATCACAGAAACATTGATTTCTGTTCCCACCCTAGGAATCCTCCTGATAGTTTCATACAGAACCAAAGACCCAACACAGTCTCTTCTTTTATGGCTAAGAAAATGCTGGGAGAATCGTTATCCCTGGGAAAGATTTCTCTGATGGACGAGGAAGGACTGTTCATTAGTGTCATGAATGATGCTGCCTCTTTTTTATGCAACTTGCATTCACTGATGCTGGCACTGTCAGAGCCTCCAACTGTGTGCACAATTCAGTTCATCGAACAAGGCAGCATCCTTTCCAGATACACTCAACGTGCAGTATTATGGTTGGGAAATTCATTCCACAGAAGAGAAACATGAATTATTTCAATTCTTTAAAAAAAAAAAAAAAAGGCACAGTCTGTGCCTTCTTTTTCCATGCTATTAGAGAGATTATCAGGAAAAAATAAACACAGCAGTTGCTCAAGGTCCCATACAAACAAAACATGGGCTGCAGGCCACTCCACACACAGTGCTGAGCCGTTGCTCTTATTTACTTGTAAGATGTAAAATAACACATTTTCAATTATTATTTTAATAACTATTCAGTGCTGACAGAGCAATTTTGCAAAATTTTAAGCACAGAAAAAAAGCCCCAAATATTCTCAGTTCTAAGTACACTCTGTTTTCAGCTCCTCTAGTTCAGCCATTTCCTTTCAGTGTATTTAGTGTGGCAGCGAAACGTCAATTTGTCTGCAGGGAATGGCTGCCTCTCACTGATGCTGAACGTAGGTAGAGGCCAGTCCCACGCTTCTGAGTCACCTGCAGAGCTCAAGGTGCATGAACAAATTACGTCTGGTCCCTAAGCATCAAGGACCAGATCCAAAAAACCGAGCTACAACACGTGTCTCTGTATGTGCCTCAGTGCTTGCTATACGAGAGAGCCTGGAGCTAACGGCAGGGAAGCAGATACATCTACTCCAAGAAGCAGAGAGCCCTGCAGAGATAATAGCTCACATCCCAGGAGCTGGGTAGGTGCTTTACATCAGTAATGCTGACACAGGGCAAAAAGCCCAGTCTTCTCCCCAGGGCTGAGGTGGTGCCCTCCCAGCATAGTGCCCAGCTCCCATTCAGCCAAGAGTCCACTGTTCACAACAGGCAGGGTTTGGGGATGTGCTTGTTTCTGTACCCCCTTCAACCTCACCTCCTCCAGCAGACAGGGGAAACACACAGCTGTGGCTTAGGCTTTTTGAGACTTTTGAGATAGCAGCATTTGGCCCTATCCACAGAACTCCATGCCTGCGTTTTAAAAGCATCAGACTGAGCAAAGACCCATTATAGCCCACATCTAGGAAAACCTTGAGGGTGTGGGATAGGAGTACAATTAAAATCCGTCTCCTCTTCAGAGCTTATATATTTTATTCTATTTTCTCACTTTGGATGCCTTTTTTGGAAAGATGCCTGTTTCCTGCAGAACTGGGCAGTGTCACAGAGGGTGCTCAGAAAAAGAACCCATGTCACTGAAATCCTCCATCTCTTGCAATGATTGAATAGTACCACCCCTCTTCTACCTGACAAGATTTGCTTCTCTCTGTGGAGAGCTCTCAGTCACTCTGTTGATAAGGTATTTCAGGTTCATATATTTCAGAAAAAATCACTCTTCCCTTCTCTTCTCTTTACAAAGCAGTCATGCTTTATAGGAAATATATATATATTTGTGGGATAAAATAGACAAAACATGATAAGAAAGGAAAAAAACCATTTGGCCTATTGGCCAAAGAAGGAGCAGATCTGGCAGGGCACAGCAGGCGAATTCGAAGTGTCCTTGTGAGACTGAGCCCTGCAACAAGATAAGTGGATGAGCATACTGTTCATGGTTTCTAATCCGACTTAAATGTCAGATAAGTACCCCACTGTACAGCCCGGTCAAGGCAGAAGCACTGGGTAGGCACGCTCTAAAACGACATGAGATGCCTTGGGAACTTTAATAGTTCTTCTTTAATAGAAAGACTTGCACAGTCTCAGTGCCTGTAAGACTAGGTGGGATATGAATATGGCTTTTAGGGGACTTAACACTCAGGTCCCCAATTTCCTTCCAGTTATGTTTATCATGCCTAATTTTCCCCTCTTGTATCTGATGCAAGATGGTGGTACACCCCGGTTTCAGAGCTTATAAGGACCCATATTCCCCAGTCTTTTCTCACAGGGAGTCCTACTGAAATGAGGAGGAATCTCTGGTAAACCACTCGTGAATCACCTGATAAGGACTTCTTTGGGTCCTTTGAGACAACTGCAGTCTTTAAAAAACAAACAAACAATCCAGTGAACGTGCACATAACCCACGGGACACACAGGACCAAAGAGTGGACTGGAATGTGGAGCATTCATTTTTCCATTATCAGCCATCAAAGTAAAGGGAAGGAAGTGAATAAATTTTGTGCCTGAAATATTTCAAAACCTTTCCAAGCTAATATAAAACACAATTATTTATTACTTCAGGAAATACTCTAACATCAAGCAATGACCCTGGGTTGGTGTCTATGCTACCCAACAGGATTGCCATTCAGAAAGCTTTATGGTTACCACATAAAGTTTAATCAGTGCATTAAAAATAAATTAAAGATTTGCTAATTGTAATGTAATTAGCTTAATTTAATTACATCGCTCAGTGACTGAGAATTTTATTGTTATTGTGAGATCTTTTCTCATTTGGGGCCTGAAGTTAAGTGGCACAGTATTGACAACCATTTCCTCCTTTAATATTCAGCTTCAGGAATGGGCTGAAATTTTTACCTAAATCTTGCAATTTATCACAATCAGTATCAACACAAATTACAGAAAGCATCCAGTAACATGATAACTTCTAAATGAAGTGTCTGTAACCAGGGCAGTAGCAGCCTCAGCTGTTAATTTGTCATATTTCATAGCCAGCCTGACACCCTGTCCAATTTGCTTGTAAGTTTTATCACAAAGACAGCTATGAGAGCTGCCTCTGACTCTAAACAGGATGGAGGAGATGGACAGAAATTCAGCAGCAGCAGCTTGGCTCTTCAGGTTCCCTGGTTTTGCATACAATCCGGATGCAAAATAAGGAGATATTTGTTTTCTCTATTAAAATGCCTCCTTTTTCTCCCCTTCCAACTTCTTCATTAAGACAACCAAATTTTTTTTTTAAGACTCCCTGTTGACCATGATCCGATGGTTAACATAATTTATTAGCAGTAACAGGTGTTAAAAGAAATAAGAGGGGTAGCAGTACTCAGGGAGTATCATTACCTATTTTACACGGGCTCTCAATTTCAATCCAAAGGATTGAATCCTCTCAAAATGACCTGCAAGTTTTTCCTTTTGGGCAGACGTTGTGCAGTACTGTAAAAATGACCATGAATATGCCTTCAGGAAATTGGTCTCTCTTCTCCTTTTATCTTCCAGGTGCTCTGAGGCCCTCAATCAATTTGCATTGATTTAAGAAACATCATTCAATACATATTATCAGTCTAATCTGAGGGGAATTGAGTGAATAGTAGGTTTTCGTTCCTGTCCCTGACATGTCAAGAACAGCACAAGATGCTACGAAACCCAAAAAAGGGTTTTTAATAGTCCAACAGGTGTTAAAAGATGGCTGGACTTACAAAATGCAAGAAACCACATTTTAATTTGTCTGACACTTTAAAATCACATTGGCCAACTTGGAGTGCAGAGCAAATATTAGCTTGGATGGATTTTGTTGGGAGTCCAGGGTCCAGGAATGTTTTTTAAGACCCCAGTCTGGGTGAACACAACACCAACCGCTTCGTACAAAATCAGAGTACAACAAATACCAGTCTGACACTCTTGGGGTTTTCTGCATAATGAAAAACAAGGCTCTCCTTGAGGTAGAAGATATTATTCTCCCTTCCACACTTGCTCCATCAGGTGAGCCTGAATACCTGCCCTTCTCATCCTGTTGATGGCTGCCCATCTCCTGCTGTTGGGCAGTGGATTCCACCAGAAGACTCAGAAGACAGGCTTTGCAGAGCTAACCTCTCCAATTTCTAAGTGTTTTTTCAGATCTGTCCCTTATTACACCAGTTACTAAAAGAGAAAATGATTATGAAATTAGGAGAGAGCATTCCAGTCTTTATCGCTGAGCCTCCAGAGGGGCTATAAAACCTCTCATACTGTCAAGGAGTCAAGGATAAACAAAGAGCTTGTGGTGCCTGCTGTTAATAGGAGGAATTTGAGAATGGGGACTGTCCAAGCACACTACGACTAAAGGAGACAGAAGAATGAGAGCACAGAGAAGAATGAAATAAGATAGAAACCAGTCAGGAAAAGCCACAACTGTAGAAATGGCAGAAAGATGACAAAAATGTAGACAAATTTTCAAGTTTGAAGGAGCTTATTCGAACCAGGTGACCATATGTCAGTCTCCTGAGGTTTTGCCTTTCATGTTGAACTCCTAGCCCACTGATTCTGTGGGATGCAGTCTTCAGCACACGGCTACCACTGTGAGTGAGTCATTTGGTACAGTTCCTGTGGCAAGAATCCCAAATGTGTCAGGCCTGGACTAAAAAGCAAGATGGAGAATGAATACACCTGAAGGCACATTTGGCACTTTAATTCTGAGCAGATATCACTTCTAATTATAGCCAGCCTTATGCCAGCTTACTACCGTTCAAGCGCTTGTGGGTTCGCACATTGAGTGCCAGATTTAATCCATTCAAGGTAAAGCGCAAGAGAACCAATTGCATTTTGCATGCCTTCTACCTGAATGATTTGCTTTGTTGTTCCCAATTTGCAGTTTGACTGGAAGATTTGCACCCCTCTGGTTAGTTCTAGTTGGCTTCTCTGCAGCCACGGGGGCATATTTTTCAGCTGAATGAAGCCCAGCTGGCAGGCTCAATTTGCCCCATCAATGAGTCATATCTTTCTCTAATTTCACCTGCATGAGGGAATTGCAGCTTCCTCTCCTAATTCCTCGAGTTTGAAATTCTTCCTGCAAAGAAAATGTTTGAGCCCACCCCAGCACAGGGAGCAGTAACCCTGCTTGCCTGGAAGTCAGTGACAAAGCTGAAGAGACAGACACTAGTGAACATTACTTAAATAGTAAGCTCAGTTAAGGGAAGCCTTTCCTGGTCTAATCCTGTATCAGATTTTGATCTTACATGGTGCCTAGTGCTTCACAAAATCCAGTGCTCAGCACCCCACAAGGACATGTTGTTTTCCAGTATGATTTAGAGCTTGGAGCGGAGGGAGGATTTAATACAATCATGCATTAGTTTTCTTTCCAAACAGCACTGTGAAACGCAGAACAGAAGGAGGATTGCCTCTTCACCCCCTAAATCCACTTAAGCTTGGATTATGAGCCATATTCACCCAATTTTTGCTAGGAGCTTAAGGCACCACCATGCTGCTCTTGGTCTGTGGGATGCTGGGAAGCTGGGGCAGAATTCAGGAAGCTCCAAACTTCCAGAAGTGAAATGGCCACATTCTTCCATGTGCGGGGCTCAAACAGCATAGGTCTGAGTTCAGCCATGCTCTAGGTCTATGTATGGAAATGGATGAAGTGCCCACAGAGCAGGCAGAAAAAGTTTCTTTTAAAAACTAGTAGATTTCAGGGCATGTGTTTTTTAGCAGCTCTGCCACATTGAGTTGACAAAGAAATAAAAGGGAACACTTCCCCACACACAAATCTCTATTGATCCAAATATGGATCTTGTTTCAATATAGAGAACAACTAGCACTGATGCTGTCAAACAGAGCCTTCTGGAATTATTTTACAAGGTCTATTTTCAACCCTTATGCCTCTTTCCCTTCCTGATACTATATAGAGAGAGAGAAAGGGAGGAAGGAGGGAAAAGGAAAAGGAAAAGGAAAAGGAAAAGGAAAAGGAAAAGGAAAAGGAAAAGGAAAAGGAAAAGGAAAAGGAAAAGGAAAAGGAANAAAAGAAAAAGAAAAAGAAAAAGAAAAAGAAAAAGAAAAAGAAAAAGAAAAAGAAAAAGAAAAAGAAAAAGAAAAAGAAAAAGAAAAAGAAAAAGAAAAGCATGGCCATTGTTAGACTGTGTGAAACCTCCATACACATCACCTGCTCTGAGCACTGTCTTTCCAGTACCCATCCCTGATGAGCTGGTTCAGTTGTGCAACCTCTGTCCTGGTTTCTCTCTTTCCCCCGTGAGGATGGCCCTTCCAAGAAGTAACTGCACACACACACACCTGGCACTGTGAGATAGGGAGCCTCACCATGGATACCGGCCCCCCATTCCCAGTCTGATCTGCACTCCTGGGATTTGTGCAACTGTCTCCAGCATGCTGTAAACTCCAGATGTGCCTTACCTACTGCCTGGAGACACCGTGTGCAAATGCTGCTTACAACTGTTATTCTGTACTCACACACACACACACACAAACACTGGCTACGCAAATCAAGCTTTGAGAAATGAAATAAAGCAAAATGTTAATCTTAATCTTCCCTTTAATATCCCACCCCATGCCAGATAAGAGCAGCTGTGTTCACACAATGTGTCCAACTGGACATGATAAATAGCCTGAGAGAAGAGAAAAATACACACACGCATACACACAAATATATATGTGCATACACACATTCTGTAAGGAATTTAAAATATGTTTGTTAACAGAAGTGGTGGCCTCCAGCTCACAGCTTCCTCAATTAAGAGAAGGGTTGATTAGAAATAAAAATGGCTTGCCAAGGTTGGAATTGTACAGAAAATCTTAGAGTAAATATCTGCAAGGGTAGCCCAAAGGGTTAACCTTACCAAAGCACAAATACTGGCTCTCCTCCTGTTACAGTGTAAATGCTGATTGGAAGGAAGAGATCATTCTAGGTCAGTATGTCCTTTATATTGTGACTAGCTTGACAGGGGCTAATAAACTCCCCTCCCTACAGCATCATCATCATCATGGTTTGGCTTCGCGAACGAAGCACTGATAATTTATTATATATTCCTAGGCATCATATGCAATTTTTTATTTATACATGTATAGTTGGTTGGTTTGCTTTTAGAGAGGTGAAGCAGGACAATCTGGGTCAAGAAACAAGCTTAAGCCCAAGGATGCAGAAGGCTCTGCTCTCCTAGTCTTAATCTGTGGTGGAGAATAGCATCCTGGTTGCTGCTCCCTGCCAAACTTTGCATGGCAGCTGGGAATTGCCAGGAGTGAACTGCAAGTCAGCACAGCCAGCTTCTTTTACAGGGATCCAATGGGTGACACATGTACACTCTCTCATGCTGCAGAACAATCCTAGCTGACTTCTGAGGGATCTCATGGATCGAGATTGTAATTTTTAATTGTAAAACTAACAGATTTTAGCAGTGGTCACTCCCCCGCAGCCCACTGCTGAGGGAGCCATGCCTGCAACGTGCTGCATTTCACACTGATGAGGTAATTCCACTGCAGATGAGGTAACCCTGCAAGTTGCCCACAAGCTAGAAGAGGTTACCATATGATTGCTCATGTAAACAAGCAGCCGTGTCCCCCCGGACAATGGCTGACAGCTGCGCTCTGCTGACAGCCTGCAACACTGAACCGGTGGGCAGCAGTGGCCCTGGGGCCTCAGGGAAAGCAGCCAGTTACCTGCTACGTGTGTACCATACACCACTCACAAAGGTGCTGGGCAGTGCTTGGCTTTCCACCAGTCTGACGGAGGACCCTGTTTTTCTGGCACCCCCGCAGCCAGGTTCATCGTTCAGAGCGCTCTTCGTCTTCCCACAACAGAGTTTCTAAATGCATGTGCCTTCTCATGACCTGGTGAGGTGGATCATCTCTTCAGCAAGCACTGGGGAATGACTTCCTCCTGTGGCTGCAGGCATTAGACGTGGGGGAAATCTCCCCTTGCCTAGAGGGTACAGGGGAGGTGAGGGGCAAGGGTGCTGCAGGGCAGCAGTGTAGGGAGCTTCCCGGGCAATCCCCACTGGTTTGGTGAGTGCTGGCACTTTGTGTGAGTGCACTTTGTGCAGGTGCTGTTCCTAGAAAGTCCCCTAATTTGCAAGCAGCACAAAAAGTAACTTGCTGACATAAGGAGCGCTGATGGTTGCACCCCTCTCCCGCCTGTAAGTGTATGCACCAGAGGATCTACAGGCCTTTTCTAGCCCAGCAGACAAAAAGCTTAAATCAAAGCCCCCAGACCCAGACACCTTGTCTTCAGGGTCTGGAATCATTGCCATTTACCGTGGTGCACAGCCTAGGACCCCTACTATCTCTGCTGTGGTAAGTATTCCCAGTGCTGATCCCTACCAGGGTGCTGGGCAAAGCAGACCTACATCATGAGTGTGTGAGAATGAGGAGGAATTCACAGAGAAAAGAGAGCAGGACACAGGCTTGTCAACTCCTCGAGCCCAGAGCTCACCTGCAGCCTGCTCAATGCCAGGAACACTCAAAGCCTCCTTGTGACTAACAGGGTAGCTGGGATCAATCATACCACAGCTCCCAGCAACTACCTGTGCCTGCATGGACTCTACTTAACCACAAAAAACTGTGTTTGAGAAGGTTGTTTTAGCAAACTTCCTCTCAGCAGTGGCAGTCACTGATCTGGAAATCTGTTCTGGGCAGACCTTAACCTGAACTGCATGTGACAAGTGACCCAGGAGGACCCTGAGGGCTAACATGTCATTAGATTTGGGAAAGCAGCTAGGGTGAACATCTCCTGCTCTGTTCCCAGGTTACAATGCTCAGGTTGCCTGGTCTGGCCAGTCTGGAATAGGTCTAACCAAGCACTCCTGGTAAGTAAGGCATGCCTGTGCCAAGCAACCAAAGGAAGCTGTTCCCCTCAGCCCTGGGGATATAAAGATCAAAGAGCTCCCGGCAGAAGGGGAAGGCTTTCCATCACCCTTTGGTGAGTTTATTTGGCCAAAAATGGGAATTACTATGGTAAAACCTGGAGGACGTCTTGTCTCTCCTTCACCTATCTCCCAGAACAACTGCTTCACCTCTCCAGCTCCTACCTGCAGTGTAAATGTTGCCATCCAAGATTGTCACTCCCCTTCATGGTTTGGGGGAACAAGCAGGCATCCTGTGAGCACAGCCACCTCTGAGATGGTTACAGCCCCAGATGAATCACCCTTCAAAGGTGCCATATCCTCTCAGGTGGCCATAAAGGATCTCTAAGGTCATTAGCTTGGACCCATCCCTAGAAAAAGCCACGTGTTCAGTCAGACCAGTTCCACTCTTTGAACTTGCTTAGCAGGCAGGCTGGCACCCCCAGCCCATGTGTCATGGCTCCTCAGCCCCAGGACACAGACTCCAAACCTCTGCTGCCCTGCCTCGGGACACAGCTTCCCCTCCGAAGGCCCATTACAGGTTCCATAACACAGGCAGAGCATTAATTATGTCAGGAACTGATGGAGATCCAGCAGGAAAAGAGTTAAGAGAGCCAGGGCTTGTTGCTATCCAGGAACCCAGGCTACCTCACCTCCCAGGATAACAATCAGCCAGACCTTTCTCAAGCCTTTTTTGGCAGGCTGTGTTGTCAGAAAACCACCTGTTACTTGGGAGAGATTCAAATGCATAATGAATTAAAAAAGCATATTGTGTGTTACTATCTAACCCCCAGACAGATGTGTTATTTAAGTGTGGTTGTGCTCTGTGCTGTTAATTTTAAACAACATATGATCAAAGATCATGTCTGGCTTTGCGCTTTGCTTCCTTTCAGGTTCTGGCTTGTGTGTCCATGCCAGACAGTTGTGGTTTCTGTCATATGGCAGGAAAAGCTTATTTTACATGCTGCCTAAATTTATATTTTATTGCACATTAAAACAGCCCATCAGAATTAAGCTATCACATTGTTTATAATGGTAAGTGAATCACAGCTGTGGAAAAGAAAGTACCACACAAAGGGATTTTTTAGGAACACCTACTCCCTACACTCAGGACTTTCAGCCATTTTAAAGATAGCAGCAGACCAAAGAGCAGACTGAAATATATAAACCACATCACCACTCCTATGGGAAGGCTGGAAACTGTTGAAAATGGCAGTCCTGCCAACCAATCAGTCCAAAACCACCAGCCAGGCCCTCGGCAGACAGGGGGACACGCTTAACAGATCATGAGATTTTTTTAAAATAATACAGTTGGGGTTCTTTTTATTTGCTCCTTGGCTTGAATTTTCAGGCTTTGCTACCCAGCTAGAATAGCTAGATATCTGCCCTGGACAAATAGGTAAGTAAACAAATTGACTGAAAAAAAAAAGAGAAATAACAGCCCCATGTGATTGCTCAACTCTAGGAGATGAGGCTTTAACTTAGAGGCAGTGTGTGTTTCAAGACTTAGGGTAAAACTACAGGAACTCTGGCAGACTCAGAGTGGTAGAGGGGCAAATCTTCTCTTGATGGATGCCTAACTACATTGCTTTCCAAAAACCCCACACTATTTAGAGCAGATGTAAAGCAGAGCAAAAAAAGTCATTCTTGCTGATTCACTGTGTAGAATAGGTATTTCACCCCTGTAGCATTTGAGGATACAGAGAGAATCTCAGTTCAGACTTTCCAGATAAATCTAAGAAGTGAGATTCATCATAAGAGAACTGAAAGTGAGTGGTTTAACACTAGCAAATGTGGAGCCAGACTCGGCTTTTATCTGCACTGAGGTAAGTGCTGCTGCCAGGGCAAGAGCACAGGCACAGGGAGCAAGCAGATGCTGCCGGTTGCCCACCTCTGAAATGTGTTGGGGCTTTAGCCTTCCTTTTTCTAAGAGAAGGCAAGCAAAGTGTCTGCGAGGCTGCAGGCAGCTGCTGGGCTTTGACCATCCTGCTGGGGAGGTAATTATCCTCTGACTAAACACACAAATTACTCAGCCCCTTTACAGGAATCAGTCATCTCTTCCGCCCAGGTGTGCCAGGAGGGCTGCTCTAAGTGCCAAGGGCGCTCTGCTCCTGCTCTACCCAGCCCAGGGAATTAGATCCAGATTCCTTTCCCAGCCTTTTCATCTACTAAGAAACTATTGTTACAGGGTTTCAGCTCTGCCCACTTGAGGTGTGGAGGAGGCTTCATGCTCCCTGAACACCAATGTGCTCCCAATCCCACACAGAGCAGATCCATGAGCTGGGCTAGCCTCTGGCTGCCACTAGCCCTGTGAGAGGTAGGCCAGCCCTGGACTTCAGCTTCACAAAAATAAATAAAGAGAGAAGACATGAACTCTTCCCCTCCGAGGCTGTATTGAGACACACACCACCATGGCTCTAGCCCAGCCAGCCTTCAGCTGTGGTGCTACTACTCTCCAGCCATTTGGCAGAGACACTACCCATCCTCCCTGCTGGGGAAAAACATTGCCCTAAAACCTCTCCAAGGAGGGGACCCAGAGAAGAGCTATCTGTGATACATCTGTGAAGGCTGTCCCAACCTCTGGGAGCCAGGCTAAAATGCTGTGTGAAGGCTCAGAGGTGAAGCACTGAGCATGGGTTAAAGGGATCGCACTGTGCTGCTTTAATATAAAATAATCCTGTTCTGGGCTGCGACTGTTGTAAGACCTGAAAACACCCTCACCCACACACGCAGTACTGAACAGGAGAGTATGAGTGGTAAGATGGGATTGTTTGAGAGAAGAGACTAGAGATGAGAAGAGGATTTTAAAGAGCACAAACTCATTTCATATGGCTGAGTGCTGGCGACACTAGGAGAAATTCAGCGGATTATGTTGCACCAGAGGTCAGAATATAATTGTCCCTTCTGGCCTTTAAAACCTGTGAATGTATAGACGAACCTTGAAATGACCAGATTCCTCAGGAACTTGATTCCTGGAGTTTATTTATTTATTTTCTTACCAGCTGCCAGACACAGCATGCTCCTAGACAAATAAGGAGGTGATAGCTATGCTGGTGAGTATATCAGTAGCACTAATCTCTTGCAGGGTTTCCTGGTAGAATTTCTATCTCCCTCAGAGGAGACAAGGTTAGGAGATATAAGACAGTTTCATCTTAAAAAACTAAACAGCACAGTACTACTTCATAAGTCAATACATGTAAGGGAGAACTAAACAACTTAGTGCATGAATATTCTCCTAGAAGATTTTATTTTAAACAGAACTCCCAACCCCCATATTAAATAGCTCTCTGTTGTCCTAGCAAAGGACCAAAGAGCTAAAGATAGCTCCACTAATTGCTGCTTCCCTTTGTCCCTTAGCTCTAGAGATTCCCATCTTCTATATTATTTCTTCATCATTTTAATTGTGCAAGAAGCTTTTCACAGTATTAATTAGAATAAAATAATAATAATGTAAAATATAAACAGTTATTAGTATATAGGTAGCATAATTTTTAGAGCAGGTACTTTGCAAAAGACTATTAACCAACACTTATGTCTGCACATGCTCATGATGGGCAGCCTCATTCTGCAAACTGGGGACCCATCCTGTGACCTGCACTCACACCAAGGAGCTGTACCCGAGAAATACATTGTTGTCTCCTGAGACAGGCACTGAAGAAAGGAAAGAAAAGTAAGGAATAGGGATCTGTTTCAGCTCTGACACAGGAGGAGAAAGCCTAGAAAGTTTAAGGTGACTAACAGCTACTGTCACCTTCTCCACATCCCTGGAGGTACAGGACACAATCTACTCTATAACTGATGCCCACATGAGGAGGCAACTTGCAAACATCTGACCCTCTGATACCAGGCACAGACATTCAAGCAGACCAATTTACCGGTGTCATTCATTTGCACCTTTCAACTTAATGATACCATACAGGGAAGAAAAATTCAAATTAAAAATTGAAGCTCTTAATATATCTTTGAAAATGATAAAGGAACAAGATTAAGACCAATAGGAGGCCACTAATCTTGGCATACTTCTGACCTTGTACCCTTTAAATCATTGTAATACCTTGTTCACATTTAAACATAAATAGGATTTTTTTATTAGGGAGTTAGTGCTCCTGCTGCATCAAAAGCCATATTACATTTTACAATTCCTAGAGCTGAGAATACTCATTCCCAAAATAGAAGACCTCCTCACCAGATGATAGTAACGCAGATGACAAAATAACGTTACATTGAAAAATACATCTGTAGAAAGTGAAAGAGAAAAGCAGAAGAAGAACTTTTCTCTTACACTTTTTGGAAGGGGCTCGCAAGGTAAGTAGAATGCATTTTACAACTTTGTAGTGGAGATACAGCATATTGCAAAGTAACCATGTCCTCTCCCTTGCATTGCTTCTCCCTTCCTGGCAACTAGCTGCTACTCACATATATGTGACAAGCGTCAGCCAAGGACAGGCAGCAAGACGGAACTGCTCCCAACCAACTAACTGCATCTTTAAATTTCTCTCCCCCCTGCCCTCCATTACGTCTGTCTGCCTGTCTCTGTAAACGCCTGTTTCCCTGGAAGGGAGGAGGGGACCCAAGCAAACCCTGAAGCCATCCCAAATTTCCTTGGTAGGGGGAAAAAAAAAAAATCTGTTCTCCAGAGATCAAACCTTCGGTGAATCATTTTCCACTGCTCTGACATGTCAAATACTCCAGTGATTCACCAGTCATGGATCTCTGATTCACCTGCAGTAAACAAGGCTGATTGCTTCCCAGAA
The DNA here is from genome assembly GCA_013397135.1 of Pachyramphus minor. Lineage (NCBI taxonomy): Eukaryota > Metazoa > Chordata > Aves > Passeriformes > Tyrannidae > Pachyramphus > Pachyramphus minor. Next base: position 167,543 of record VYXB01005448.1, on the reverse strand, counting down.
GCACTGTGGTTTGCATCGCTCTTTAAAAGCCCCACTTCCTCCACGCAGCTTCTCACCTGCCTGCCACACCCCACTGCCATGGCCTCCCTGCCACAGCAGCAGCCAGGGCAGTAACAAGGAGCAAAAAGTTCAGGCTACTGGTTTTAGATCAAAGGGCCAAGAGGGAAGACAGTCTTGAGTAAATGAACAGTGAGAGAAGTTAGGAGGGCTCATGAATCTCCTCTTGTTCCTGTTTAGGTCTGAAAACGGGAAGGACAGAAAAGAAGGGATGGGAGGAGTTTGGTATTTATTTGTGGCTCTCATTGGGTTCATCTCCCTGCCAGCACAGGACGCAGTTTCTCCAAGAGGGAGTACCAGAAATAGAACTGACATTACATCTAATGAGCTTTTGGTGGCATATTCATTAAGCTTGTAGAAAGGGTAAAGAAATGCAGGAAGCTCAGTCTTGGAAAGGCTCCAACTGGACCCCTTTGACTCATTAAAGGAGGGAGTAAAATGAACCATGCCTCAGGGCAATCATAAAAGGATAAGCAGGAAAGCAGGAAAGGGTCAATTCATTAAGGACTGGGGGACCCCAGCAGTCCTTGGCTGGGTAGTGTGGGGATGGGGCCATGGGATGGCTGGGGCCATGGGATAGAACCCGGCAGCAGGGATGTCCGCTTGCCCTTGGCATGCTGGTGGAGCCACTGGTGCTTTGTTCTGGCTGAGCCCCAAAAAGCAGCAGTGAGGGGACTCAGACTGCTCCCCACAATTGCCATGAGCTTCCCATCTACCACCAACACCAGCGTTGCTGTCTCCATCTCTGGCTTGGACTGGCCTTCCTGCCTGCTTAGGAGGGGGGGAATGGGGGAAAAGTCACACAGATCCTCCTGAGCCTTGCAGGGGCAGGGGAAGGGAGGGGGAGGCAAACTCAATTGTGCAGCTTTGCAGGGGGCCCCAGATTTTCTCAAACCAGTCACGCCAGCTGCAGCCCAGCCATGATGAGAAAGGAGAGGAGACAGTGTGACAACGGCTTCTACAACCCCGAGGGAGGAGGAGTAGGAGGAGGAACAGGAGGCCCAGGCTGCTAAACTGACACCACGCAGAAGTTGGCCACGTTTTCCCCCAGCCACGGAGGAATAGCACAGGCAAGTCAGATGTGACCATGCTACAGGAGCCAGGAGAAAATAAAAACAAGTGACAGCTGACTCTTGAGGACTTTTGTAGGGGTGGGAGAAAGAGAGGGCGAGGAGGGAGGGAGAGACCTACAAATACGGGGGGAAGGGCAGAGCGCAGCCCAGGAGCCTTCTGCAGCAGCAGATGGAGAGGGAAGCTACCGCTGATTCCTGCAGAGTCAGGGAAGGAGAGAGACAGCATTGCACTGAGGTGATCACATGAATAGGGAATGAAGGCACAGAACAAAGAAGGGGTTTTGGGGAGAGGGAGCAGGAGTCCTTTGCAGACCTCCAGAGCCAGAGCGTCCCAGCACAGTGCCCTAGGCTGTGCAAATCCTAGGGGGCAAACCTGCAGGGGGGCTTGGGCACAACCAGCTGAGGATGCTGGAGGACAGAGACAGTGCAAGAAGAGGACAAATAAAGGAGACAGTGCAGTTACTAAGGTGTGAAGCTCAGTAAGACCCCACAGAAGAACTAATTCCTCAGACCAGGACACAAGCACATGGTGGGAAGAAAAGTCTAAATTCCCTTGCTCTGGGCTCAGTAGCTTCCTCTAACCTGCTGCAGGATGAAGCTGCGGAGGCTGTGAATAGTGCAGCCTGTCTTTCTGCTAGTCCTGAGGTCCCCGATGTGCCTGTGATGATTGTTATGACAGTCACTCTCTCTGTGATTGGCACCTCCCAGTTAGATCAAGGTCACTGTTATAACATATCTTTTCATTAAAATGGCCGAGAGCCTTTCAATGACCACAGGCCACAGCTAATTAAGGGAGGACCCAACGCCCCCACAGAAGTCGGTAATCAGGGCGGATGCTGAGCCACCCACCTCAAGGGGAGCCAGCAGAGCAATCCTGCCCCCAGAACCCTTGCATGCAGGGAGGACATACCCACTCCCAGCATGCCAGGCCACCCACCATCCTCACTGCTGTCACACCAGAGCAATAGCATCACCTCCTCTCACACAGCTCATGAGAGGCACAATAGCATCCTGGGCACCTGGGAACAGCCTTGTGTCTCTCTAGGTCATGGATCCATGTAAGGAGAAGGACGGATGACAACAAGGCTCCTCACAGTGTGCAGTCAGGTGCACATTTGAGGGACAAAGATGCATAAACAAGCTTTTGATTTGAAGAAAATCCTTTTACAAAAATGTCTAAATGTGACCACATTGTTGTAATAACTAATTCCTTGAGGCTGGTTCTGTGCAGGAATTAGGAAACATAACAAAGTCTTCTTAAGAAAGGACACTGTGAGAATAGGTCCATGCTACTTGCATAAATTATCAGATCAAACCCCAACAGAGGTGGGATACAATACACTGACCAAAGAATTTTTGCTGTCAAACACTAAGATGAAGCCATACACTGCCTGAAATTCTACATGTATTTTGCATAGTACCTTCCCATGGTCTTAGTTTGGTTAAACAACTTATCAATAAAAGTCAATTTCTTCTTCTTCAAAAAAATCTTTCTTGAAAATAGAGGAAAACAGTTTTATTCCAAGGGCTACTGGTGTGTCTCAGTCTCGTTTAACAGCACTTCTGTCCAGGTCCTTTCCTAGGGCTCTCTTATTTTTTTTCCCATCACTGAATGATAGAGCAAGAGTTCCTCATCAGGGAAAAACTGGCCTCTGGGCTGCCTCCATACTGCCACAAACATCATCCGTTTACTTTTGCCAGTCAAGCTAGTGCCTCCAAGCCACACTGTCAGGAGTTCACATGCAAACAAACTCTTCCCAGTTCAACACATTTTGCACCTTACAGAGGGGTTATGCTAATCTCAAGAGAGCTATGCAAGAGACCTGCAATGGGGTTCCATGCAAGTTTGCTTATTGATGCGCTTTCCTCTATTTTGGCAAAATGTTTTCACTTTGTGTCCACCTCAAAATGAAAAGGCTTTGGAATTATTGCAGCATCCAGGTGCACCTCCCTTGCTTTTTGTCTAAGTCTAGGCCCTGCTGACCTTCCATCTAGGGATAAAGAGGACCAGTGCTGGATTTTAGCAATACAAATGATGGTATATAGGATAGGAAAAGGGGCAACGGCTTTAAACTGATGGAAGAGGGTGAGTTTAGATTAGACATTAGGACCAAAATTCTCTACTGTGAAAGTGGTGAGACACTGGAACAGGGTGCCCAGAGAAGCTGTGGATGCCCTATCCCTGGAAGTGTTCAAGCCCAGATTGGATGGGTCTTTGAGCAACCTGGTCTAATGGACGGTGCCCCTGCCCACGGCAGAGTTTGAAAGCAGGTGAACTTTAAGGCCCATCGCTGATTCTATGACAGCACGTTTTTGGCCCAGTGAATGCAGGAAAGAAGTTTGACTCCCCAAACTTGTTGTGATATACCAGACGCCTTCAATGGCTTCCTGGCAGAGGAGGAGAGGGAAACTCAATGCCCCCATCCCCCTTAGTTTGTTCTCAGGCTAAACAAATGCTTTTTGCCCTTTTTATTATTTTCTGCTTTTACTACTGTGGTTTACAAGTTATGTATACCTGAAAATAGTTTTGTAGAATATCCAGTCCAACTGGAGCCTGGCCTTAGCAGACATTTCTTGGCACAACGTAATTTAATAATGACCATAGTGATGTTTAATTTTGACTGTAATTGTGAGAGAAGCGCAAAAGACACAGCAGATACTTACTGCCTTGCATATGAAATGTGTTTTCCAATGCAACTTTTTAAAAGTGTGGTTTAAAGAATTTTTTTTTTTATTGCTGTGAAAAAAGGTAAACCATGTGTAATTTAGTCAGCATTTCACTCTGATCTGTAACTGCCTAATCCAGGCCAGGACTTCAAGAAACCCATTACAGTGACACCAGGCACCCACTGTGAGAGTCAGTCTGGGAGCTAGACAGCTAGGAAAAACCACAGCTTTGGTCTGTGTCCAGCAGCCTAAATAAAAAGTTTCCTTTCTATGCTTTGCATTCTTCACAAAAGAGCACTAGCTATCTTTTTATACAGTAAATATGCACCACCACAGAAACATATCACATTAAAGTCACTCTCGTAAAACCTTGAGCACAGGATGTTAAAAATGAGGTATTGTAATTATGTTATCTCAGATGAATTTCTCCTTTGTAATGACTCATGGTATTCACACAGAAATGTCAATTCCAAGCATAAAAAGAGCATGTGTTGTTTTTCCTCCACCTCAGTAAAGCATCACAGATTTGACTTTAGAGAAAATTATTTAGGTATAAATATATATGTTCATGTAAATATGTATGAATGTATGAAATTGTGATTGTTTACTTAGTTTGCACTATTTGCACTTCAGTGATGCCCAATGTCCTTTTCACAAAGATGAGGGTGCTAAAACTGAGATTTTGCTGTTATTCATGAGACTTGTTAGGGCTTAAGTAAAGTATCAAATGTTATGAGTTCATGAGGTGCAAGAACTGCCAACACTACTAACTTCTTACAGGATAAATGATATATACTAAGCCAGCAAAAAAAAATACACCTTGAAAACACAACTCACCTGAAATACCTCTGTTTTAATATTACCAGGAATTGAACAGCTGCATCTCCTGATTTCAGTATTAACAATTCTTTTCTAATAGCTCCTATGCACTCAATCTTTGTGATGTTATTTAAAAAAGAGAGAAAGAGACAAAATCAAGCAGTGAAGTTCAGCACTCTCAGAGGGCAATACTGTGGGGAGTAGTGAATTTTGAGCAGTGCTAATTCCCATGCTGCTTATTGGACAGAGGCCATTTCCTGCACGCTAAAGTCAAACAGGACAGGAGCATATGGGCTTTCAGAGAGAGAGTTGAGTCTTTGCAAGAAAACACTAAAAAAATAAGCACCCTTGAAGCCCCACAGAATATTGGTGATTGCAGATAAATTACAGACAAATTACAAACTTTAAAGCTGTACTCACAGATGCTGTCCTTACTGCTCCTGGGAGAACTGCACCTTTGAAAAGATGGTGCTTGTTTCCTGGGGATATGCCATTTTGAGTGCCCAAAATTCTCCTTGGCCCTAGTGTTAAAGGGGATAGGGTTTGATTAGTTTTCTTTATTAATTTTTAATTATTTTTCACTTTATCTGAATTTCCTGTAGGTTTCAATGGCAGAATGACATCCTCATTGGTAATCTTTTCTGAGAGCAGCCAGTGTAGCTCTTGCAGACCTGAAGGAGGATTGCAAGTTTTGTAATGTCACAGAGGGGAGAGACCTGCCCTACAAGACTGAAAGTCTTAGCCATCCACATCAGTCAGCACAGAGTCTTTTATTCAGCTGTGTCATATTTAACCAAGCCAAACATTTATCATCAGTGGAAACCATATCAGAACAAGTATCAAACATTACCTGCTCTTCTTTAAACATGATAAATCCAAGCACAAAAGCCTTTCAGAATGAGTCTGGGACAGGTATAGGAAGGTCATGCTTCACGTATGTAACAAAGATAGGATTCTAGGGGTGAGAGGGATGCTCTTGGAGGAGATGCTGATTAGCTCACTTCCCTGTATTTTCCTGCAAAGAAATTGGTGTACGGTGAGGTCAAAATCAGGGCACTAACAGAGCATCATTCTGATCCATTGTGGCAAGGATGATGATGGTCCAAAAGAGTTGATTTTCTTCTATTAGCTGCTAATCAAAGATGCCTCTTTCACTTTGTTTGACAGTTTATTCTCCCCACAGCAATCTCTCCTACACAACAGCCTGCAAAAAACAGATGCACAGAAGGTGCTGCACAGGGACCAAGCATTGAAAATTTCAGCTGCCAGAGTGGGTGGTTTATAAAAACAGCCATGGAAAGCCACAGGGACACAATGGCTCTTGTGATGGAGTCGGTCATAACGGGCAGCACAAGCAGCAGCATCCCCATTAGAGGAGCAAACCTGCTGCATCTCCACCCAGCCTCTTCTTGCAGCCGCAGCTGCCGGCTGACTGCCTGGTTTAGCTGCTGCTGGGGCTCCCTCAGTAGCTGTCACACCTGCTCTACCCTCCCTCGGAAAGCTGCCAGAGGAGAGAGCAGACAAAGGACGATCCGCACAGCTGGAGCTGCTGGAAGCTGCACGCTACCCGGGTTGGTATAGTGCTCGCCCAACACCCCTCTTCCGTTGGAAGCCTCTTTCCTGCTGCCCTCTGAGTTCGGCTCTTCAAGCTCCCTCTTTCTTATCCCTTGCCATCGTTTTTTAAGGCATTACTGAAGAATTCCTTTGTGTTTTTCAGTATTATTATCGCCGGTTCTCACTGATTTAGCCACCGCAGACGATATGTCTTCATTGCTGGCTGTGCCCATGAAGCCCACTTAGGTGGCCTGCCTTGGTGCCAGCTTGAACGGCCCAGGGCAGCAGGGTCCTGCTGGAGCATATGGGCACCAGAGCAGTAGAGAAGGGGTTAATAAAGGGTTTAATACCAAGAGGCCACACAGCAAAGCCCAAGTTAGGGCCAGCTGCACCCCTCCCCCCTGGCCTTCATCCTGCCGCAGCAGCCCTGGCAGGGATGCAGCACTCAAGTGCTTCTTTCCCCACTTCCCTCCTGCCCCACTTGTGTGATGTAAAGCAATCCTTTTGTTTCCTCTTTAAGACATTAGCCTCAGGGGCCATTACAGGGAAAAAAAGGTAGCTGGGGCTCTTTTATCTGAAGGAATCCATTAGGAGGGGGGGTGGTGTCTTTTCCTTCCTCCATGCCCAGGGAGTAGCTCCTGCTTTTGCACTGCTCCAGGGACATCTCACTGCTCCAGGGCCACCTCCTCCCTGCTGCATTGCCTTCTCTTCCCTATTCCAGGGACATAACATCGGTGCTCCAAGGACATCTCCTCACTGCACCATGGCCACTTCCTTGCAGCTCATGGCTAGCTTATCAATCCACTCCAAAAATGGGTCAAACGCTGTGTCACAATGCAGAAAGCATGAGTCTGCTGTTCAGAGGCCCCCCCTGCCCCCCAAAGTGAAATGAAAGGAGGACACGTTTTTAAATACACCCCAGTGTAACAGATTGGCTTTCTCTTTGCTGACATTTTGGGTGACTGAGGGGTATTTAGTATTCTGGCATGTCTTTGTGGCTATAGAAAGCAGAAACTGTTTATCCTTGCACTGAAAGCAACAGTCCCTGTGCGTTTGCAAGACTCCAGGACCTCAGGCTTTAAGCAAAACCCCAGATATTATAACACTCTTAATAAACTTGAAACCACTGAAATAATAATAATAAAGAAATAAAATAAATTATGACAAGGAAAATAAAATGGGGGGGGGGCTCTTTTTGAGCATACCCTTTGAGCTTCCCTAAATCATGAATCAGAGAACAAACATTTGCTCTGTACAGTACATGCCACCAAGACCCACAAGGACCTATCTTAGGCTAATATAAATTGCCTGAGTTACAGTAAGACATTAACAGCAGATAGCCCTGCTTATGCTCCAACCTCACCGGAGACCAAGCAGCCGTGGTCAGTGCAGAGCCAAACCAAGCATGCCAGCCCAACTGGGTGTATTTACCCAGGCTTGGTGTTAACTGCTAACACCATTATGTGGTTTCACCACAGATAGGAGCTGGCTTACACATCAGTGATTCAGAAGACAAGGAGGGTGAGGACACCAAAATAATCCTAGCTAAATACAGTGTTCAGCACAAAACATGCAGATTAGGGTAGAAAAGGTGCCAGTGTGATTTGCTTCTGTCTAGGTCGTGAGATACAGGATGCTTTTGAGAGCCCTTACTCAGCACCTGCCTGCATCCGTGCATGGGGAAGCACCTCTGGAAGCCTCCCCCACAGCCACAGTCATGATGGGCACGACCAAGTAGTCAAAAATAGAGGGAACAAATGAGAGCAGCTGCTGGGGACACAGTGGGAATGTGTTTGTGAGCAGAAATACATGTGAACCCGTATCTGGATCTAGTGTGAGCAGGAGCATTACTATGTCTCCTTGTCAAAATTATGAGGGAGAGAAATGCCAGTGGGCTAAGAGTAGGGGTTCCTGCATGAGCTCTGCCCTGTCCTGTCCTGCACTGCCCTGCCTTGCATGATGGCTCCGGGAGGGAGGTGGAGGGTGAGGGTAGGAAGTAAGGACAGGCTTCCCTATCTATTGTGGTTGCTTTATAAAATGTAGGGTCTTGGGGAAATGCCGTAGGGGGGATCCACATTCTGCTCTTCAAAGATCAGTTGTTGTGCACGCCTTAAAGCCACACACTCGAACTCCAAAATATTTCAAGTTCACCCAGTACCAAGAGAATAAAAAATAAAAGTAGGAAGACTCCTGCCAGGAAGCACACACAGGAAGGCCAATGTCTCTGCCACTGCCCATTCTGACAGGTCTCCCTCTGCTCTCTCGTAAACAACCTCTCCACGTGCCATATGTCACACATACCCTCCCTGGCCCCGCCAACACAATTATGCTGGGGCTCAGCACGGCCAGGGGACAACATCACTTTCTCATCAGTTCTGTGCTGTTGTCGGTGGCTGGGGAGATAACTGACCCCCAGCTACTTCCGTCACAGCCAACAGAGAACAGGAACAGGGTTGTGTCCAGTTGCTTGAGGCAAGACAAGCGAAAACACAAAGGTAGTAGAAACAGTACTGGTGTGAAAAATATTTAAACATGTATGATATTGCAGAAGCAACCTCCTTTGCTGTGATGATCCTGTGCCTGTGGCACAGGCTGGTGCCACAAAAATGAGGGAATACGTGTGGTGCTGCTGTTAAGGTAGCACTTGAGCACTGACCTAAGCAGCCCCTCTTGTAGGGCTCAGGCACCAGGATCCTCAGCTAGGGTCTGGTGTCCTACAGTTTCCCATCCACAAAGTGCCTACACCTATCTAAGTGAATTTGCACTGGGAGAGAATGCTACAGTGTGTGTGCACTTTGTATTAGGGTTTTTTGTTTAGGGAGAAGATGCAGGAAGGGGTGATTTGTTTCAGCGGGAGGTAGATGGCTTGTCCACACCCTACCTGCAGCAGCGGCCTGGCAGGAAGCGGGGGCTGGGAATCGTGCAAGCCGCAGGGCAGACCCTGAGCGCGTCTGGAAATGCCTGCGAAGATGTGTTTTAAAAGCAGCCTGATTTCCAAGCCTGGGCGGATTTCCTACAAGGAAGGAAAGTGACTAGTAAGCCCATAGTTGCCCATTAACGAGACACTCGGGCTACACATTTTTCAGAGCTGTGGTGCCTGCCCCTCAGCTCTTCGGGGTGCCGTGGCTGAGCCTGACTCTGCCACTGCCATTAAGTGGGTGTCTGCTGGCATGGCAGAAACTCACCCACCAGCTCTCAGGGAGCCACATCTGATGCTGGAGGTAGCGTAGGTGTCTTGCCCATCCTATGCTGAAGTTCCCAGCAGGGTTGGTGAACAAGTTGATGCTTATAGCCTCCAGTCAGGGAGATGGCTGCTCAGGCCTGCCTGGGGTACTTCTTCCCAGCATTGTGCTCAGCTGTGTATGTGCTCCTTGATCCCTGCGAGTCAGGCCAATAAGAGCCAGGGAGAACTGCAAGGGGTTACATTTTGAAGACAGTTACTACAAATAAAACAGGTTATCTTTAGAAGAATTGCAAAGAAGGCTTGTCTTTCTCTACCTGGAGAGTTACTGCCAACACCAAGAAACTGTCCTAAAAAAGAGCTCCCAAGAAACAGTGGAGGGATGTGATATAAACGCCACCATTTGAGATGTGATTGACTGGACAAAACATTGAAAATATGATGGTTCCAAAGCTGCCAGAAAAATACATCAGAGCTGATCTCCTCTATGACAAGTGTATTATGTGCTTATGGAAGGATCTATACAAACCCCCACATCTGACCCAGGGTCACAGGCATAAAACAGTGGGAGTCACTATAAACACACTTATAATTATTTAGGAATTTCTTCTCTTCCTTCCATTCATTAAAGAAAATCATTTTGTTTCCCTTTCCACTTCTTTACTCAGTAAGAACTTGAACCTCAGATGATTAAGGTTTGCAGAACTTTGTGGAGTTTGGATCAGACTTTAAAATTCGAACCACTTACTGGTAGGAATCTGCTCTGCCAAGATGTGTAGAAAATGTAATCCTTATCCTTGGGAATTGCTTCAATAATTCAGTGGTGTACAAACAATAAACAACACTAAGGGTGATGTTTCTGGCAGTCCTTGTAGCTTCACAAGTAGGATTTATGCCAGGTGCCTGTTATGCATTGCTGTCACAGTCCCGTTGCTTCATGTGCAATTATACTCGATCTTGGGAAGGTGCACCTGGCATTTTTTGCCGAGCACAGTTCTGTGCAGAGGCCATACAACTTGAAGATGATGCTGTGAGAAGAGACAGGAGTTTTTTCATCTGCTCCCTGCCCCAGTTAAAAGCATTTCCTGGGGCAGAGGCCAGACATGCTGGGAAAAAATGCTCAGGCAGCCCACTTAGCCTTGCTGGTGGACTAGCATATCTTGGCAAATAGCCAGTAACTAACACTAACTAACAGTTAACTAACACAGTATTTGTTTTAACCTGTTTGGGTGTCAGCTCTAGAGTCTGGCCATAGATGCTCCCAACCCTCATGAGAACATCACATTCTTTCTGCTGTGGTGCCCCAGGCTGAGGTGACCTGCAAAAGGCAGGTGGGCTTTCCCCAGCCCTTTCTTGACCCCTTCATCCTTGTTCTCATAGAGGAAGGAGAGTGGATGCCAGCCCAATCTCCAGGCACTGCAGTGGCTAGGGCTGGACCACCTTGACCTAGACTTCATGTCATTCATTTCTCCTCCACTGGGAAATGGCTCTCTGAGGCCTCAGACATCTGCTGCTGCTTACCCAGGCTGCAATGCTGATTATCAGTGCTGGCACTGGTTCAAGAACATACTATAATATTTTACTGTGCCAGTGCTGTTTTTCTGAACTCTGCCCCAGAGGCCAGGATGGGTGGATAGGAAGAGGTAGGTGGACTGGGTCCTCCACATCTCTGTGGTGTAGGGGGGCCTCCCATCCCAGAAGTTGTCACAGCCAAAGTGCCAGTCTCCAATGAGACAGGCATGTTGCTTGCACTTGGCAAATGGCTATATGAGGGGAACACATCACAAAGGATGTTTTCCTTGGCTTGTCTGGGGAGGCTAGAAACCCTCCTGTCAGGCAGAAAAGTAGGCAGGGAAGGGAGAAGATAGGAAAAGCAGGGAAGTTCAAGCAGGAAGGCAACATCAGCAGGCAAACAGCATAATGGAGGGCACCTGTTGGAATAACTCCAGAAAAGTTCCCAGTTATTCAGGGAGTCAAGAATGTGTTGAGTCAAAGTGTATTAGGAAATAAATCTGGTGGGCAGAGTGGGAGATGCCTGCATCTACACTGCCCTCAGAAATACTTTGGATACTGTCTCACGGCTATTGCCCTGAAAGGCCAAGAAACTCATTTCAAATTGCTGTATGATCCCTGGGACAGCAGAGCACTCAGCCAGGAGTGATTTGTCAGCAGGCAGGCAGGGAATGGCTGTAACAGGAGCAACAGACTCCTCCCTAATTAAAGAGGGGAGATTTTTCTCAGCAGGGTCTTGACAGGCCCCCCTAAACAATCCAACAGCACACCACTGAGGCTGACTCAGTCCACAGCTCCCTATCCCTCATTCACACACCTTTGAGACAAAGCCCTCAGCTTTTTTGGGTGTTTCCTCAGCCCTGATCATGTAAAACCAGAGGGACATATTAGATGGAGTTGTAAAGCCCGTTGCTGGGAGCAAAGCTGCTGTGTCCATGAGAAAGTGAAGGAGGATTGGGGCTATGACAGCTCACCCCATGAACACCGCTGCAAACACCACACCAGAGGATCAAGTTCTCCTTTAGATGGTTTCCCAAGGCTTTACAGCTCAGCTACAAAACTGTGTACTGGGACAAAAGTTAGCAGCATGAGAACAAAGTTGTTGCATCATTTTTCCTCTGCAGATTTGCCTCAGCCGTTTCTCAGCCCTCATCCTCCTGAAGAAGAGTTAATGTGCTCTCAGCTGGACTGATTACATTTGAGCACTGCATGGCCAAAAAACCTACATGTGGAAGGAGAGGTGGAGAAGAATCTGGTGCAGAATTGGCATTGCTCAGCTGTCTGGTGCCCCTGGGATTGCCCCGCACTGAAAAAAGACAATAAATAACAGCGACTGATGGTGGTAGCATCGTGCCCTGCGCAGAGGGCTCTGCGGAGAATGCCAGAGGGATATGCAGGACATAGGCTCCTGCAGGCAGGATAGTGTTTTTGGGGTGCCCAGGTGGTGCTCAGCTCCATGCTCTATGGGAAGGCACTACCTCCTCCCACGGAAACAAATTAATGCCTCCCCTCCCTCCATCCCTCCCTGCTTCCCACCCGCTCCTCGCACCACCTTGGTGGCGACCAGAGAGAGAGCCTGGAGGGTGCCCAGTGGTGCAGGGAGACAGGTGCCTGTCACCTGCTCCTGGCTCCAGCTGGGATAGATAGGGGCTAGCCGTCTGGTCTGCCTCACTGGAAATGAGTTTCTAAAACCACAGCCATTTGCAAGGCAGATCAGCTGAAGTCCTTGACAGTGCTTGAAATCTTTTCTTTTTTTTTCTTAAAAAAAAAAAAAAGAAAAGAAAAAAAAAAGAAAAAAAAAGAAAAGGAATCTTAACTGCATTGCAGTCCAGGTGGGAAGCAGCAGGAGAGCAGTTCCAGGGTCAGCGAACTGTGGAGGCAGGAGATGGACCGACTTGTGGAGGCCACATGGTGACATCACCACAGCAGTTCGCACCCTGTGACATTTCCTGAGCTCCAGGGTCCCCAACCACCCCAAAAGCTGCATCATTCCAGACAGTGCCCGTGTGCAGGGACAAGCAGGGCTTCCTATCCCTGCGATCCATGACAGGCTTGGAAACCCCCTTGCTGGTGCCTCCTTTGGCCTTCTGCTTCTCCCTGTCCAACTTCAGCTCCTTTCCCTTGAAATCGAGTTAAGGGAAGCCTGGGCTTTTCCTTTTACACAGATGAGGTGGGGGGTGCCGCGGGGGAGGGGTTGCTATAATTGGATCACTCACTGTGTGACTAATCACAGCACCGGTAACCACAGTGACTGTGGTTTTAACCTTACTTGGCCGTTCCCAAACCACACGGATGACCCAGCCATCTGCAGCAGGGCAGGCAGCCATGGTGTGGGGCTGGGGACACACACCCCACACCCCTCACTGCCAGCCCGCATGTGGGTGGGTTGGGGCAGTGGCACCTTGATGCTGGTTCTTTCCCCATCTCTGCGTTGGTGGCCTCCTGGACAGGTGCGTGTAGGGTGGGAGTGTGGCCACAGACCAGGCAGGACTAGTAGCTCTTGGTAGGGATGGGCTTCTGTGATGGAGCACCCCCCCTCCTCCCAATGCCTCCTGATTGGAGTTTGGACTGTGGCTGGGGACTTGAGACTATTGTGTAATCATCTCAAGTCTGAGGAGAAGTAAACAAGGCTCAGGAAAGAAGAATGTATCTGTCTTAGCAATCAGCCCTAACTGGGCTCAGGAGGTGCTGGGGGAGAGGGGTTTCGGGCGTGTGATGGTGAAATCTCCACACCAAACCAAAGGAGCAATCCCCTGCCCCCTCCACCCCTGCCCCAAGAAAACCATGTAGACACGGGACATTCACATGAGAGGCAGATGAGAAGGGGTCATAAAACAAAAAGACCCCCAAAGCACCCCCCTAATTGATTCCTGAGGCCTTCCACCACCAGAAGACTGCACATGATTCAAGTGAGGCAAGAAATCTGCTACAAGAGACCAAAAAGTTCCCCCCCACAAGGGGAGGTGCTGGGCATCTCCCAAACATATATTAATCCGTTGGACTCTACGTTTTTGGGAAACCTTCACAAGAAGACCAGAAGAACTGGACTGATGGGACACTGCCGGCTTACACAGAAGGTGATACTTTTTCTGGTTTAATCTGTCACTTTCTTCTAGCCCCCCTCCTCTTCCTTATTTCTTTCTATCTCTCTTTCTCTGTCTCACATTTACCGTTAAATAAAACCCATACTATTGACTTTGGCATTTGGTCTTGTTTGTACCTTAATTTGGGCAGAAGCATTTCTAATAATTTTAATAACCAGATCATAACAACTTCAGCCAAAAATCCAGATCTGACATTGCAGCATTGCCCAGATGAAGGGCTCAGGCTTTACCTAGTGGACAAACCTCTGGAGCTCTGCACGTCCATGTCTGGATGTGACTGGTGGCACCTGTGCTCACTGCAGAGGTGGCATCTCAACTTGCCCTTTCTGGCAAAGGAGAAGCAGCTAGATTATGGATGGTAGATCAGATTAAGTTTTGATTCTTACGCATTTGAGTAGGAACAATCCTTAACCTCCTTACATTTAATCAGCCAATTGCTGGGTGTCCTGACAGTCCTGCTTTTATCAGGGGACCTGGTGAACCTGAATGTGGTTCAGGGAAGCAGTGCATGGGCTGCCACCACTGCTGTTCATCAGGAAGCTGTGCTGCAGCAGTGTGTGTCAGGGCATTCACCTTTCTCTGTAACAAATTCAGGGCTGCAAGGTGAGGCCGGGGAACACCCATCTGCCCTGCGCAAACACAGACGCCCAGGAAAGCCAGGCAGCCACTGCCACTGTCACTTATTTTGAGCCCAGTGTTCAGTTTCTTGAAAGGAGGACGGAAGGAAGCAACAAATGGGAAGGAAACGGGCCTGCTTGTGAAATCCAAAACCGGATCGGTAAGAAAAACATCATAAATTATGGATCCCCTGGAGCCGCTGGCAGCCTGTCACTGTGCATGATCTGTCTCCATTGTACTTTTCTGTGTGGTGAAACTGTTGTAAACTAACACAGGGCGAGCTTTTTCTGCCGAGGATCACTGCCCACTGTTAGAAGAGCCCTCTGCCTTCCAGCACAAACAGGCCATTGCAAACCAAATGTTTCGTGTAACCGATAGCGGCCCCAGCGGATAGGCAAGCCCTTGAAGAGGGTGAAGGGGAATGAGGGTTTCAGCTGATTCTGCTCACTGGAGCTTAGCACCGGTGGATGCGCCAGCTGCAAGGACGGGGACAAGCAGCCTGGGCCAGCACAAGGCCGCCCATTGTTCCCCAGTACGCTGCTGGAAAAGACAACCGGATTAGGGGAGACGAGCACCAGTGCTACAGTGCAGGACACCCTTACTGGGGATCCAAGGGGGCTGTGTCCCAGCATTCAGCCCCCTGTTCCTGGGGATGGTGCGGGGGGCATATCCAGAGTATGGTCCGCCCAGAGCAGCAGGGGTTTTGAGTTGTGGGAAGGGGGATTTTCAGCCCCCCAGCTGCACCAGCCTGTCTTGGATACCAGATGCAAGTGGGCAGGGGGAGGAGGGGAGCGGGAGCAGAGAAGGAACTCAAGGTCAAACAGCGAGGGGAGGGGGAGGAAGAGGAGGTGGAGGGGAGGAGAGGAAGGGTGTCCCCCACGCGGGTGGAGAATCGTTCTTTATCCAACCTCCTTCCCCCCTTCTCACACACCAACCACAGAGGCAGCCTCTCATCAGGATATTTATGAACACACGCACAAATGGGAGGCTGAAGGGAGGCAACCCCCCCCCAACCACCCAACCCTATTTTGCTCATTCTCTTTCTTCAAAGAGCAGATGTGCCGTGGCCTGCAAAGCAAGAAGGACACTCCCTTGCTGTTAGCTAATTTAGGCTGACATATTAGGGTTTTGCGGTTTGAAACAAGAAGTTTAGTAATCAGTCACTAGCACTAACCAACACCTCTCACACAACCGCCTGCGCAAGGCTTGGGCATCCTTAAATGTAATGGGGGGGGGAATTATTTTTTTTTCTCTTTTGCAGAAAAAAAAAGGCAAAAGGCTCAACAGCATAAGACAGTACCGTGGTAGTGCTGGCAAGCCTCTGGCCGCAGGAGCCAACCCAGCAGCCCACTTTCACTGGAGCCCAGGGAGTAAAGGAACAGTAATGGTGAGTAAAAGGCTGTGGCCCTGGTGCTCACCAAATGAATGCCCTCCCCCAGATGCAGAGAAATAAGTCTTTCTAACAGGTTTATATAATTTTAAGAAATCTTGTTTCTCCTTTTAAGCCACTCTCCTGCTTATTTTCTCTATTTCTGGCCACAGTTCAGCGCCTCATCAGAAGGTGGGCTAGTCCCTCATTGAAGATTCAAAAGCACTTCTGTGCCAAATTGACCTGCTGTTATCCCCTTTCAGCTACTGTAACCAACACCACACAAACAATGAATTATGAGATTAGAGTTACAGAAAAATGGCCTCATTCTGCAGATGTTGTGTCTGGAACCGGCTGCTGCGGCCTCGTGTTTGTTGTGTCATCTTCCTCACTTCCCCCCCTCCTCCTCCTCACAGCCCCACCTTCACCGGGTGATGATGCTTGTCAGGGACCCTGTTATGCAAAGAGTTAATTAGCCTCTTCCAACCCTGACACACACAGACGCCCCTTCCCCCAACCCCCCCCCTAAAAAAAAAGAAAAAGAGGATATATGAATGAGAAAGAAAAACACTTTGATAAGAGAATAGCTATTGTATAGACAGACAAGCAAATAATTGAACCGGAATTAAAAAAAAAACCTAGCAGAATTATTTTAAGATACTGGAGTTTCACGTGGGAGTTTCATGGTGGCGACAGCGCGATGCTGCTGAGGCCAGAGGGGGCACACAGAGTTCTTTTGTTGTGGGTGTGCTGGGAGAGGCATGGGGGGGCCTCTGTGTGTGTGTGTGTTTGTTTGTGAGTGTACACATGCGTGTGCATGTACTGGATGGAGCTCACACGCTACCGTCAGCTACTCGGCGCCGCAGCAGCTGGTACCTGTGGACTAAAAGCCCGGCCGTGCACCGTGGCAGCATCAGGATGCAGCCTCCAAAGTACATTTGCTAACTGAGGAGTTTCAGAGTGCTGTGATTTGGGGGTTTTTCCCCCACAGTGGATCCAAATTTTGAGTTTAAAAAGTGGTGCTTTAAAGTAGATTTGGGTACAAGAAAATATAACAAATTAAAAAGCTATCTTAAACTCTTGATGCTGCTGAGAGTTTTGCTGTGTTTACTTCAGCTGGGTAAGGAATTTGCCCAGGAAGCCAGTGACTGATGTGGATCGAGCCTGGCAGATACACTTCATCACTCTTCTTTTTCCCACTATGCATGGATTACACAGTTCAATAATTATATCTTATGTGCAATATTTAATGCACATTAGGGAGTGATGAATGGAAATAAAAGCTTTCTGCATGCTGAAGGGCCAAAGCTGTGCTCTTGGATAGTGATGGGACAGGTTTGTTTCAAGGGAGTAATTGATTTGAAAAAAAATGCAACTCTAGGTTGAAGCTATTTGCCAGTTTCATCATATTTTTGGGAAATAGCTTTGACAAATAAAACAAAAATTCCCCAGCATTTCATTTGGGTTTTCAAATGAAAGTACAATTTTCAAAATGAAAATACTCAATTCTGTCTTTTAAAATCATGTTTCGCTTTAGAAATTATTTATGTTCAAGGAATTTAGAAGGCAAAATAAAATGAAATGGTCTTCTTTGGAGTGAAATTAATCTTTAATTATTTCCTTTGTTGCTAAGCATTTTTTCCCAGTTCAATGAAATATTTTTTGTTGTTGTTGTTAAATTTATGTCAGAGAGAGAACTGGATGTCCCCAGCCTGTATGGCTCTCTCCTCCAGTGCAGAAGGAGGTGTAATTGCTGGGGAATGTATTTGTCCACATGGTGACAATAACTCTCTGTTCTTCAGGATGCAGCCAGGTATCCCTTTGAAACCACAGGTCGGGCACAATGGAAGTGGAACAAATGCAGTGCTGACCAGGAGAGGGAGGAGGTCCACCAAGCCTCCTCCTCCTCTGCCTGGTACCCAACTTGGGGGGCCCAGCCTGCATGGAATATCATCTCTGCCTCTCCATAAAGAGCCTGGAGGTCATCTTGCACCAGAAAGCTGGGAGTTTCTGCGTCCATTCATTCCATTCATCCAAGAGCAGATGGCTTCTTGCCCCAAAGTGGGGCAGTCCCGTGTCATCTAGAGAAGACACAAGTGTCTCTCTGAATTGCTTCAGGTTGCATCCATCCTTCCGCTGCCCCCCACGGGGGCACACTGCAGTTCCACCATGTGCCTTTTTAGTAACCGGGACTGCCGTGACACTCCAGAGGACAAGAAAGCACAAGACAGAAATGGGAAAGCGGCTGCGAGAAGAAGCCCCATGGAGATGCTGCATCTGCTCCCTCTCCTTTTTTGCTGGTATTTTAATCTCTCAGCGAAAACGAACAGCAAGTTGCAGAATTTGGCTTGATCCTTAGTGTTTTCTGCAAATTCTCAGCCTGTTGTGCTTCAGGCAATGTGTAATTCTAGGCTTCACTTAACACCAGTCTGTGCAGGCAGGAATTGTAGGTAGGCTCCAATACATCAAAAACAGTTAGCATTCCTTGAGGAGAAACACACTTTTATGAGATGCTGCAGTCCTGTTAGGCAGCAGGTTCAAGACTGTCTTCCCCCTGCATCTCTGGTCTCAACTTCTCAACAGCATCAGTTCCCTTTCCATCCTATGCTTTTCCCCATTGTCTTTACTTTCATTTTTTTAAGGCAAACTAACATTGACGTACCTATCCCAGTCCCGTGCTGGTAAGACAGGTTATAAACATCAGTCTCCCTATTAGCAAATTCAACTAATAATATGACAAAGCAACATTTGATAAATATAAGTTATTAAAACCCAACAGTGACAGAAAAGGATGTAAGACTTCAGTAGCCTGGGTTCTTTATGATCCATTTAGTTATTTTGTCTGTATTCAAAGCAAATGTCTTCTACTGTGCCATTGAGAGGTTTTGCATCCTTCAGCCCACTTACCCTGGATATTTTATGTTTGTGTATTTTGATAGAGTTTGAAATGATGCTCAGAGGCACTCCAGGAGAAGAAGATGGGGAGAAGAAAAATTAGAAAGGTGCTCAGGAACTGAATATGTGCATAGCTGTATGCTAGCTACTCCCCAGTCTATTAATCTGGTCTTGCCATGTCTATACAGAAAGACTTACTTCAGTTTTCTTAGAATTTGGTTTGTTCCACAGGGATTTGCAAGGTTGTGCTATGACTGAATAAAGTCTGTTTGGTTTCATTTGGAATATTCAGGTCAAACTGTTGTATCTGGCTAAATCCCTCCATAAGAATCAAAAAGGAGACCAGATTTCTGGTTGCATTCCTGCCTTTTTCCCTCCCCTACCCCATCAAACAACAAGAAGTTATTCATGAGGAAAGCTTGAGCAAGAAAACATAGAATTAATTTGAGAAAGTTACAGAGAACAAGAAAAAGGTCCAGTAATCGAAATTACATTAACTTGAGTGCTCAAATCCATATTAATCACAATCCCCATGCTAAGAAGCCACCATTTGGTGGTGCTCTCAGCAGTGCCCACTGATGGGCTGGAGGGATCACTCCCAGCAAGGGGACAGTTCTCGTATCAAGTGTTTCATCTGAACAGTGCCAGGTCGGCTGTGCCATCACCTCAACTCTATCCACTTTGCGCTGGAGTCATTTCCCTTCATGTTGGTGATATATGAGCATACAGGCATCCAATGTTTGATTTTAAAATCTTTTTTTTTTTTAATCTGCATATGAGTTACAGCTTTAACCTTTGCAGCAGCATCTTTTTTTAACTCTTCTCAGAATCACCCCATGGCTCACACATGACATCTCTGCTATTTGGTATTCTGTCTCTTTGTTGCTACCCATATGCATTTTAATCTCTCACTGCTCCTGTTGTCCTTATATAGATGCTGTACCAAACTCCTCCCCATCAACTACAGCAGTGAACACCTGTTCTTACATCCTTAACTTTATGCACTTAAATTCTTCCAGAATATCACTCCTGTCCTGTAGCACTGCTGCATGTTGAACCCTGATGGATAATCTATGAAATCTTCAAAATAGCTTCAAGGATGTATAATGAAGGATTCTCTACCCAGAATCAACCACTTGCTGGTTCCCAACTGTCCCATCTTAATTTGTAATATATATGCTTGTCTGCTCAGAAATAGGTTTATTAAGCATCTGGGGTTAAAAAAATCCTGGTTTATCCATCTATTATTCTTCCAGCTCAACTAGTGGTAAATCAACAGCCTTAATAAAGTGTTGCATTTTCCCAATGAACAAAAACCACTTCAGGACTCCTGGAAGACAGCATAAGTACCTTTCTATAGCTACATACAACCAGCATCAACTTCATGACTTTCAATCCTCCCAATTTTTTTTCACTTGGATGGCAATTTGCCCAGGAACACCTTGATGCACAGGCTGGTTCTTGCTGTCCCTCATCCCACATACCTGCTTCCTGTCAGCAGCAGTATAGCAGCAATCCTGGGGCCAGCCCCCATCCCTCCCTCCCTCCTCTTTCCTGAGCCTTCCCCAGGAGGTGCCATGTGGGCTTTGCCCACGTGATGGGGAGCAGCTGCACTCCTGCTCAGCCTCCCTTTGCTCCCCCCTTGTTGCAGCTGCAGCCCATCCTGGCTATAAAGGATGAGGAGCTAACTTTTTGTGGCATATGCTGTTATACTCGGCTTTGCTGCATCTTTTGTCTGGATTTGTTGTCTTCAAAATAGCTGAAGCCCCTTTGCTTTCTCAGCATTCACTGAGCCCGAGCATTCAGCCAGCCAATGCATTAGTATTTAGTCTTTGTAAGCACTCATGGCTGCTGTGAATGTGGCCAGTTGTTAGACCTGGGACATCACAGCACCCTCTTCCCTTCTCTTGCAGCACAAACTGTGCTTCATGCTCAGAGAACTGCCCTCAATCAGCCACCTACTTGCCTATGAGGGCATCCCATCCCATCCCATCCCATCCCATCCCATCCCATCCCATCCCATCCCATCCCATCCCATCCCATCCCATCCCATCCCCAGGTCATCCCTGGGTCATCACCTGGGGCTCACTCCTTTACCTTCACTGCACTGAGGTCCCTGTTCAGTCCTCCAGAACTACATGATGATTAGTGACCTGAGACTCTTCCCTTCCCAGCATCTCCCTAAGCCTGGCCTTTGCAGTGTTGCAAAGACTCCAAGGTTAGCAAAACAAACCTTCTTCCTGTCCTTCTCCTGTCTGCGCTGCTCCCTGGAAGGTGTAGGAAGACTTATTCACGAATTATTTAGGAATGACAGACATACCTTCTTCACAGCCTGATGGGCAGGGCACGAAGGGCACCTTTACAAACGGGTGGTGCTGGCAGCCCTCTGTCATATTCAACAGCATTTGTGCTTACCAGGGATTTGGGCATTTGGGTGTCACAGCACTCACAAGGTACCCTGAACACAGCATGCCAGCTGAGTTGTGCACATGGGGGGTTTTGAAAATATTCCACAGCCGTAAAACTCACTGTGACTTCCCGTGAGAGTATCTGGAAATCCCAAACTTTTCTCTGCTCTCAAGTATTTTTTAGAGTAAATAGAAAATTACTGTCTTTTTCTAAACATATGCAGTATTCCAAAATGCAACTATTGCTTTTCTCAAATCTCTCTCTAAAGCAAGAGGGGGTGGGAAGGCCTCCTTACACCCAGAGACAAATGCGGCTCATGTGTAGGAAAAGAGAGACTTTACAAAATAACACCAAAACACCTCATGTGGTGTTGTCACATATGAGAATACAAACACAGCTTTGGTGCAAAACTGTTTTATGCCAGGGAGTCTGGAAGTAGCTGGTGTAGATAAATGTTTCAGAGGCAGTTAAGTATGTGCATATTAGGTGAGAAGTCATGCTCAGGAGAGCCTTACAGCACTGCATTACACATGTTAGCAGCTGCAAAAATCAGGAACATGCATTTAAAAACAAGAATTGGAGGAAATGATGGTGTTTTTTCTTCAGCACGCCTAGAGAAAATGAAACATTTTTCACACAAACTCTTCATGTGTCTCGTTTATTCTGCATACCCTGTGCATGATACCAGTCTTATTAACCTCTGCCTCTTGCACTCACCCATCAAGTACAATAAAATGGCTCCTCTGATGTCCTTGGTCTGCAGGGAGTTTCCAGAAATGGCATCTGTGCTGACATTGAAATATTCTGCAGTCTGAGGCAAGTATGCAAGTTATTGACGAGGCTGCCTGGCAGCGGCGGTCAGCTCTGTGAACTGCTCCATTCTTGTTTACTTAAAATCCTTTTCCTTCCTCTCTTTATTTGAGAACACAGTATGGCATGCCACAATGCTATCTAATAGCAGTCCCACACACAGAAGGGCTGGCCGGGGACTGTGACCCAATATTCACAGATTCACAGAAGATTCAATGCTCTCTGCTCCGTTGGCAGAAGCTGTGGGTTTTTGCTGCCACTGAAAATCCAGTTTCTGCTCTTGGTCTCCTGGCATCAGTCCCACAGCAGGGTCACAGTGGGAGCAGATTATACCCACCACATGACAGGAGTCAATTCCTACTGACTCCAGGTAGCCGGCACTGCCACTGTTTCAATCAGTGTGCTGGTAATTAAAAATTGGTCAAGATCCAGCCACTTCCACCTGACACATTGGGCGAAAGCATCTGGATGAGATGGACGAAGGGGTCCTGAGGCACAGATGGCTTCTCCTAGACCTCACACTGCCTATGTAGCGAGCTGGAGCCCCGTGGATGCTATGCACAGCTCAGCCTGTCTCTCTCCTCAGCAGCCTGCAGGGCAGGAATGAACACCCAAAAAATGCACACCAGGGACTGTGCTGCAGCGGGACACAGCACGGACTAGAGCAGAGCAGGTCATGGACAGGCATGCAGGCAGCAGCAAAAAGTCTCGGGGTTGATTTTGGCCATCCTTTGGTTGATACAGACCACAGGAAGGACAGCTCTATCTTACAGTAACTTCCTGTACTTTTCAGTACAACAATAAATATCTATTTATACAAAGACATCAGCATGAGACCTTTCTCTGATAGCACTTGTAGTCTGCTATGGCTGAGAAATATGGAACATCATGTTTAGCCCCCAGAAATATCATTAACAACCCATAGTACCTGGCCTCTTGGCACATCCCTGGCTGCTCCCCAGTTATCCCTTACAGAAAGGGGTGTAAAACCAGAACAGGGAGCCACTGTTGCCCAGAACCCGTGCAGTCACTTCCAGCCTGTCAAAATCCATGGATCAATCACAACATATCAAGATAAACCTGGTGCTTCAGCTTTGAGCCTTTGATCTTCAGCCAGTTTGCAAAGAGAGAAAGAAGAAAAAAGGTTAATCACAAACAAAGTTGCTGGTCTTGAAATAAAAATGGCAATAACCGTGTACCTTACAGAACATGAGCTTTCACCAGAAAGCAGTCGCCTCCCCATTGCAGGAAATAGCTGTATGACAAGTATTTCCAGAGAGAAGAGCAGATTAAACCAGTTTTCCATCTAACCTGAGCATGGGCTCCTTAGGGATACCAAGGAAGGATATCCCTTCCTTGGTATGAGCTCACAGCTCTAGTGAGTGTTTGTAACACATGCTGCATGATTTTTCCAGCTAAGCTGCAATTTCAGTTTCTGTCCTGAGGTTTATACCCAGAGAAGTTAAATGGGATGCTGAAAACTGTATAAACACAGAATACCTGCTTGTGTCCCCTGGATCTCATCCCCTTTCTGTGTGGGCATATGAAAGGGGATGTGGTAACACAGAGCAGCCTGGCCCTCACCTGCTCCTTCCACTGGCTCTTCGCCTAGCTTAGCTCAGGCAGCCTAGTCAGACTCGTCCCAGGTGGCATGCCAGTGCTGTCTTCCTGACCATGAAACCTTTTACCAGCACCTGTGCATGGACTCTTCTCTTTTATATATTTCTGGGAAAAGGGCGGCTATTAGCGCTTAGTGGCCTTACAAGGAAAGTGAGGGTTGCCCTCAGCCCCAGCACGGCTCCCCAGCTGATGGCATTGGCTGCTCCACTGCCCCTTAGGATCTTGGGTTTCTCACAGAGGACACTTGCCAAGGAGGTTTTGGTACCACAGCCTCATTTCTTGACAAGTCCCTTTGTCAGCACTTGAGGCTGAGGGTATCATGGACGAGGGGGGCAAAGCGGGTCTCTGCTCACGCTGGCACTCACTAAAAATCCTGTTAATGAGGCCTGCACCAGGCTCAGGCCTTTCCCAGCTCCATCTCAGTTTGTCGCTGAGATAGGCAGCACTGGGTGAAACAAAGAGGGAGCAAGAGCAGCTGTGGAAGCTTTTCCAGAGAATAAATATTTCTATTATTTCCCAGCCTGACTGGAAGCATTCATGGACTGTGAGGAGATGGCTACTCCCTCCACTGCTTCACTTATCTCAGCTGCTCTAGGTGGTGGCTGCAGCAAATGGCACACTTGTGAGATAGCAGCAGCTTTAAAGGGCTGCTGCCTCACAAGGAAAGGAAGATGCTGACTCAGCTGCTGGGAAAATCAAGCAAAACATGGAAAAGGAACAAAAGTTTGCTCGCGGCCTGAAGAGGAGAAAATAAGGGAGGGATTCTGAGAATAGGAAGACGCTGAATTCAGGGTGCATCCGCTGGTGAGGCGATGGGGGAGGCTGGGCCAGCCAACAATGGAGCAAAACAAAACAACACAAAGGCAGGAAATGCAGAAGTTCAGGTTCACACCAAAGTTCAGGTTCACACAGTGCGGCCGGGGCAGCTGCCCCATGAATGGTACAAGTATGGAACCTCCCGTGGTTGCTGCACCCCACAATGTGGCTGTGCTCACGCGGGGATGCCCCCACATAGTTTGGTTGGTGTTGAAATTTATTTTTTTTTTAAAATAAGTATGTAACACCAAGTAATGGGGCTGTGGAGCTAAGGTAGTGCTGTGAATGGCACAGCATACAAAGCATATACACAAAGATGGTTTTATAGTACACTGGAGAAGCAGCATATTTTATTCAAAGCCAAAAATTATTAAAAAATCAAAATAGTGGATGTCCCCTGTGACTTCTGCTTGCTGAGGATTTGTTAATTCACTAGGTAGGTTTTACAGTCCAGCTACTTTAGCTTTGATTAGATAACCAGACCAGTGTAAAATATGAAATCTGTATTACTGTGCGTCCTCAGTGCTCATATTTCTCTAAGCATTTAGGGAGGTAACATTAAGTACCAAAGCAGGGGGATATCAGCAGTTAATTTTCACTCACAGTTAATTGTGGTTTGTTTTTTTTTTTTTGCTAAATGTTCATAGCAAACCATATTTACAGAGGTCTTTTAATATTCATTAACAAGGGGATCTTCACAGATTTATTTCTGTTGCAGAAACCAGCATCTCTAGATGCTGAGCAAGACAGCAGAGAAGGTTGAGGGCATAAGGGACAAAAACAAAGCTTGACTTGGTTAGCAGGTGCATTTAGACTCAAAATGGTTCATGTACATTTCAAAATAAAATGTATGTGGGAACTCAACTCATCGGCATGACTTGGGGCTGCATTTCTAACAACTACTCTCGGTCCTTTGCCGTGGTTGCAGTTCTTCCCAGGGCCATGGGTTTGTGAAACCTCTCCAGTCATCAGAGAGGAAAGGAAACTGGATGCTCTCAGCCCACTGGGAACTACTCTGGCAGAGTGGTATCATGCTTGCTACCACAGAGGTGGCTTACAGCTCCCAGAGGATGAACAGGAAAGGGCTGGTTTCCATTACAGGACTTCTCTCTGTCCTTTTGGAAATGCCATTGCCAGTTTTTTGGGGCTGCATGCAGACTGCAGCTGAGCCCCGTGCCCGGCTTTGCTGCGGCCAGAGCAGCTGAGCTCATTAGCATGTAAAGGAAACGAAACTGCAGCTCCCGCTCTGCTTTGGGTGCACAGAGACCACAGAGCCACGCAGGAGACACAGAGATCCCTGTGCACTTCAGAACCTCGCAGAGAAGGAAGCTGTAATCACTTTCGATGGGGCAGCACCATTTGTCAAAGATACCTTGCAAGAGAGACATGCCTTGCTCCCATTTGGCTTCTGCAACTGCCATTGGAAGAGGGAGGGTAGAGCCTGTGGAGGGGACCCCCTCAACAGAGCCAAGCAGCAGCGCGCCAACTCCTCTAGGCAGCCAGGGGGTCTTATCTAGTGTCTGTAAATCTCCACATAAATTTATAGCACTGTATAAAAGTTTAAAAAGAAGGAAGAGACTGCTGCTCTGTAAAGAAAGGAAGTGGTGGGGAAAGGAGTAGAGACAGGCTTAATTTGTGCAGTAGCCTGGAAAGAGTCCATAGGGAGTTTAAAAAGCAATTGTATTTTGGATCCTGAAATTAAGCAGCAAGCCACTCGCTGTTTGGCTGAGGGTGAAGTGGTCAAATGTCATGACACGTGAGGGAAAACAGCAGCTTTCCATCCCCTGTGGGAGAGCTGGAGCGAGGGGTTTGGATGGGAAGGGAGGGTTACCGCACTAGAGGAATACAAAAAACAAACCAACCAGAAAAAAAAAAAGCGGACAGGAAAGCATGGACGGAAATTTCAGCATAAGGCCCAGGACTGCCACAGCAGCAACGCACAGACGCTGTAGTGTGGCTGGATAAAGTAAGAGGATGCATGGGGAGGGGAAGGGGGAGAGCAAGGGGGGGAGGAGGGCTGTGGATGATAAACCACTGTCAGCTTAATTTCATTTCCCAGTAAAATAAAAAAACTATTTGTAGGCACACAGCTGAGAACAAGGAGATGAGATTCAGCCAAGACAGGTTTGTTAAGAACATATTGCATCAAATCAAATTAATTTCCTTGTGTGGTAAAGTAATAAGCTTTGTGGATATACTTGAGGTTGGCAAGACAGTCTTCCAAACATCCTCCTAAGCAAATTGGGAAAGCACTCAAACTCCTGCAATATGACTGAAAATCAGATTGGAAACTGTATGAAAGGATTTAGTTAGTAGTTAAAAGCAGATTCTGCAAGGCTTCTCCCAGGACCTGGTACAAACAATACTCAGCAGGGAACAGAGATCACACCTTCATGGAGAGGCTTAAAATATTTTGAACAATAATGTTCATGTTTAAAGAAGGTCTTCATTTGAAATAACACAGCAAAGTGTCCATGCAATCTGGTGAGAAGCAGAACAGGGCTGCAGTTAGTCAGAAATAACACATGGAGCAATGACCAGCCAGGGGACCACTGAGTGGACCTCCTGGGAAACAGAACAAGCTGATCACAAAACAATCTGACACCATGGCAAAAGAGGAGAGCTGGGTAACAGGAGGTGTGAATGGGAAGAGCTGAAGCCCCAGGTGAAGCAAGTTGCCTACAAGGACTGTCCCAGCCCAAACAGTCCTGGCCAGTGCCAGGACCTGCCTTAAGATTGACTGAAGGGAGTGGTCTGGAAGGAACAACCCACAGAGAAAGACTGCGCCAACTGTGGGTCATTCTGAAGGAAAAAGGCTGAGGGGAAACATGGTAATTGCTTTCTGAGCTAGAAACCCTGTTGCCAAGGAAAAGGGATCGTTTGGTTCTCCAGAACAGGCAAAAACTACAGCAAGGAGAGTAAGCTAAAATGCAAAGGGAGCACAAGGATTGTGGAATCTCTGTCTCTCACAGTCATTAAGAACAGGTCAAGCAAATATGAACAGAAGAGCATGAAGGGTGGTTGGCCCTCTTTTAGGGCATTGGATTTGTTAAACATCCAAAGGCTCCTGCCAGGTCAATGAGGGGCAAAAATACATTGACATAGTAATGAAATAAAATTCTTGAGCACTAACCCTTCGCCAATAGCTCCAGGTATACAGTCTAATAACTTAACAGGACAATTTACGCTATTTTGTTTAGGACCTGGATGCTCTAAGACTAGAATCCAGAGGCAGGATGCGTTTTACCACTACCTTCAATATGGCCAAACTTTCACCCTGGGATTCCAGCTCCCTCCACCATCACCCACAACTCTCAATAAAATGTTTATATCACTCATTTTTATTGGATTTTTCTCCACTTCCCAATCAGTTGCTCTGTGAAATGTGTAAGGGAACCTGGTCTTTTAAAATTATACACAAACATGTAAGGGCTCAAACAGCTTTTCCCATACCCATAGGCACCACTGCCTGCACCCAGCATGTCCTATTATCTTTATGTTTTGCCTTGCTGACAGTTATGAATGCCACTAGTTAGTTAAAGAAAATTTTGTTGGGCTAAGAAAGCAGGATATGGTGATGTTCATTACTGGTATAACTTCTCCTTTCATTCATCATAGCCATAATTAATTTTCTAGCATGGGTATAGGCTGAGATTTAAAGCCATCCCTGTGAAATGAATTAGCCCCTTTTCTCATCTTATTTGGATTTCCCTATTGTGAATATACTCCACGTGTAATAGAGAGGCAATTTATGAGAATGAAGTCTCATCTGTGTCCTATTCCTTGCCCTCTCTCTGGTGATTTTATTATGCCAGGATGCCTCTTCCCATTTGTTTAGAGGGCAGGCTGCATTTGTTATTATAAGTTCAACAGGTTGTTTAGCATATATTAATGCACAGTGGGAAGCAGAGACAGGCCTTGAATGCATGACATCAAACAGTCAAAGTGTGCAGTTGGGGCCTGTGGGTGAAGGATGTTTCTCCGTGTAACATCTCAGCACTGAGGAAATCCTTAACAAAGTGGTCCAAGACTCAAATCCCAGTAAGTCACAGATCAACCTTCCTGGAGGAAGAGCTGGACACAGCAACTTATGGGCATGAACCTGACCCAGAGCTGGTATCCTGGCACAAGCACACCTCCCATCACTCCCAGTCTAGTGGGTAACACAGCTGAAAATGTCAAGATGGGATGGATCAACTGTTTTCATCCAAAGAGAAGTCTGCTATTAGTGCATCTGGTGAGATTTAAAGACATCTCTCTGAAATGAATTAGCCCCATTCCTCATCTTATTTGGAGTTCCCTGTTGTGAATATAATCACAGCAGTGTGTGGAGAAAGCTGCTGACTTCTGGGAATGAGCATTCAGCTTTGAAAAAGCTTGGGAAAGCTGAACAGAAGAAGCAAAGGTTTTTGCAAAGCAGTGTACTGTGATGACAATTCTCTTAGGCCCAGCTCAGGGACTCTGGTGTTTGCAAGCAGCTGCAGCTCCCCAGGCCTTAACAGAAAAGCTCACACCTTTGGCATGTCTCAGAAAACTCCAGTTCCCCAGGTAAACCAAGAGGTTTCAGAAACTTTAAAAGGGCCCATGGCATCAAATGTTGACTCCATGCTTTAACAACAAGAAACATCATGCATAGAAGAGCAGATCCTGGCAATCCCAAAATTATAAGGGTCCTGCAAGAGCAGGAGGGCATGTGGATGTAGCTGGATCCAGGGAGGAAACAACCATGGCCACTAGCAATGCCCTGCCAATGGCTGGGGCTGCAGCACAGTCTGATGTCTTGTCACTGCCATCTCCGTGCTGCTTCAAGGCTGGTACACTGACAGACTGTAATGGCTGATCTTAATGGCCTGGGCTGCAAAGTATGGCAGTTCATGAAGCACTGAGGGTAAATGCATTTGCAGTTTACACCATCCTACTCTCTGTCTTGGGAACATCTCCATCCACCTTAGCACTGAATTTTTATTATGGATTGATCACTTGGGCAGTTTGCATGCACGTTGCAGTTGAGATGAAGAAGATATTTTGCTGGTTTAATTTCAGCTGAGGTAAAAATAAAAATTAGCACCGGTAACTTTTCACAGGTTTCACCTTTGGAAAATGGCTGCATTTGATTTTCCAGAAAACTGGGATGTAGCTAATTAAACCCGCACATATCATCCTAACATCATATCCTCACTACTGAACTTCTAACCTGACATAAATACATTGCATACTGTAACCTGTTTCTCCTGATTATTAACCTTGAACATGGCAACCTATAAATCATCAGTGAAACAGCTGGTGCTCAGCATTGCCCCAAAGGTGTATGATTACGATCATTTTATATATATCTTGGTATGCAGACATGAAAAATTCATTGAAGAGCTTGGTATTGTAAGACTTATTGTAATGAATTTTCTTAAAAACATAGATCATGTTTAAAATAGGTGTCTGCTCATTATAATGTAGCCATTTATATCTTCTTGAATTACTTGTGCATAGCTTGGCTGATTTCTAAAATTCAAATGTAATTCCTAAACAAATTTGGAGTGGTCAGTTTGCCTGTACTTCAGGGTGACATTTTCATTTTTAGCTTTATGCCTTTATTTCTATGGGAGTTAGGACTCAAACTAGCAAAAATATTCAAAGGATTACAGATTTTTCCCCTTTGGAGATTTCCCTGCAATACCTGGTGTTACAT
Organism: Pachyramphus minor; assembly: GCA_013397135.1. NCBI lineage: Eukaryota > Metazoa > Chordata > Aves > Passeriformes > Tyrannidae > Pachyramphus > Pachyramphus minor. The sequence continues at coordinate 137,356 of VYXB01005448.1, read as the reverse complement.
TCGTCACTACTGGGATTTCAGTAGCTGCCGTTAGCATTTTAGCAGTGGGGATGGTAGCTGTAGATTCACCCGAGGTTTGGTGCCAGCAAACACAAGAATTGTACAGTTTTAAGTCAGTAATAAAACCAAAGGGAATAAACATACCATAAAACAGAGTACATGACCAGAACTTGAAAATGAGCTTGTAAAAGCCACTGAAATCTGCTGGCCAGGACCTCAAGGAACATGTGGAGTTAGTCCAGAGGGAGTAGGTTATCTGGTGACATTTTGGTTTTCGGGATGGCATCCTCACCTTTTCCATTCTCCCAACAGCCATGCACACATATATAGCCTGCACCAGCTAAAAATGTGCTCAGTGACTTAAAGCTACCCAGTGCCCATCTAGCAAGCATCAAGAAGCCTGTGCCACATGTTCCCATCCTACACACATTTTACAGGGAGGCGCTAACTGCTCATGTCTAAACTCGAGTGGTTGTTGGTAGGTGATGGGAACCATGAGAGAAGAGTCCTGCGTTTTGCTACTGATTCATACCATCAATTCGTCATCTTGCAGACAAAACCATTCTTTTCCACAAGGTTATGAGAGGATTTTGTCACCCCTGGCTCCCCTCCCTGCTGCAGCTGCTCTGTCAGAAACCCTGCCTAGGATGGGATTGTGGGAGAGCCATCTTGTGCCAGCCCTCTCTGTGCATTTTCCCCATGATAACAGAGTAAATGAAGGAAGCTGTCCCTGCCCTTGCTGTAGTGTCCATTAACAAAGTGCACCAATATCAGGAGAACTCCACCAAGGACTCTGGTGCTACATCAGCCACAGACCCCTTCAGCCTTCACCTTGCACCGGAAAGGCATCACTGCCACCTTGAAGCTGGAAGGAAAACCACAGTATTCCCACAGAAATCTCCATGTTCCTCCCTGAACTCCTGGTTCTTATTTTCCCTGTGAAAATTTTTGTTTGCTGCAAGCAACAGACACACAAACATTTGCGTGCAACCCTACTGCACATTGGTCGTCAGAGAGATCAGTGCAGATTTAATTTGCTTTTGCCTGCTCACAGCATATTCTCCCTTACCTCTCAGAAAGAGTGAAGACAAGCATAAAAACCAGCTCCACAATTGCTTGCAGATTATTTCTGTAGGTGCAAACAATAAAGGCTCAGCAAGAAAACCAGATACCACTGCACGCAAATGTTGCTTGGGTCACTCGAGGCATGAGGCCTAAAAGCCACCTCTCTGTGAGGAATAAATAAAGCACATGGCAGAGAAGCGTAATTTGATCCAATTTAGTTAAGGTCCTCTTGGCATGCAAACTTGCAACTGCTTTATGAAGACTTCAATAAATAGTGTGCAAGGAAGCCCACTTTCAAGCCTTTAGCTTGAAATCTACTGATGAAAACAGCTTTGCAAATCCTATTCCAAATTCAGGTTAAAAGCAGCCACCTCCAATATGGCTGTAGTCAAATGCTACACACACATTCGAGTGCTGTTACTGCACAGCATGATCTCTACTAGCCATCAGCAGAGAAGCTGATGCAAAATCGTTAGAGGCTGTTACATAGAAAGGGTGCCAAGAAGAGCTGACAAACATGAGGTATTTAGCAGCACGTAGTGAAAACAGGCTGAAAGATATTTTGCAGCTTGCCTCTCATGGCTTCTAGAAAATCCCTGTTTTCCTTTGGATTAAATATAAGTATACAGTAGGTAAGCAATGACGGCAGTTCTTCACGTGGCAAGGGAAACTAATAAGGCAGTGAAAAAGCTTGCTCAATTCAAACACTGAGTGTTAAAAGCAGCAGATGCCTTTTTCTTTTCCTGAATGCTCCTTTTCTGTGCAGTTGTATAGAGCCAATGACAGGTGCTCCTTGGTAGGAACTGGTACTTGGAAAGCTGAACTTCAGGCCTTTTTAATAAAAACCACCAGTTTCTGCTAGAAGACCACTGGACACTGGAAGCATTACCTAACCAATTCTTGCTACGCAGACAAGGATGGAAAAACCCAGGAATATTATCTTCTCTCTGCCTACCCCCAATGTATCCAAAAGCTCCTTTACTGAGGCGGCTGTAAGCAAAGCCAAGGAAGAACTAGGGGAGGGCTTTTCCGCATTCCAGGGAAAAAGAGAAGCTGCTAGCTTACTAAAGCTTCAGCAATCTACCATCTTAGTTTCATATTTTCTCCATCAGCAGAGCAATGTGTGCAGCAGAAGCCTTTTGAGGAGAACATGAAGCTGTAACGATGGAAATCATGCCATGTAAAACCAGCATCCGAACTTGTAACTTCTGTAACAGCATCAGGCAGGTGAAGCAGCTCCACCTTCTTCTCCAGGCACAGCCAAAAGAACATTAAAGAAACATGAACAACAACCAACCATCCTCCTAAAGAAGTCGGTGTACTGATTTATGCTCCCATTTCTATGGTGTCCTATGCAGTCAGAACAAAAAAGGTTGAGTGGTAGCAAGTTGTACAGTGAAAGCAATAGCTCTGGCCCTGCCCTGACAGTGGGACTCAACAGGACAACAGGAATCGAGACCCAAAGCTTGGCACACAGTTTTCTATGGAAGTAGGAGACAGAGGAGAGAAACTGACAGATTTGGTACCTCACAGTGGGGTAGCAGGATTGCCATCGTACAGTGGCGGCCGTCGATTGAGGGGAGCTGTATTATGGTAGCCCAAGATGTAATGAAGATTGTCATGTTCAAGGATGAGCTGGAGTCTTACCCAACAATCATGAGTGCTGCATGATTGTTGCTAACATTAGCCTCACAACATCTCTGTGAAGAAGGCAAGTGTCATTCTCCATTCTGAAGATTGGAAACTGCAATTAAAGCAACCGCCTCGGGGAAGCAGACAGAATTAGAAATTGAATCTGGAGTCCTGGTCTGCTGATTCGCCCACGGGCTCACCTTTCAAACTTAGGAGCAGGCAACTTAAAACAGTCAAAGGGCACCCTTTACCTGCAGCCTGAGAGACACGCTCCCCCAGACTCCAGTAATAGCTCCAGCCTAATCAAACAAGCACAAAAGAGCAAATGCTGCTTGCAAAACAAAGCGCATACCTCACTGGTCACTGGAGTGCTACAAGCTGGAATCAATGCGATGATTGTGACAGCTGAGAACAAATTCAGCTATGTTTGACAACTTCCAGAAAATATTGGCAGAGGACAGGGAGTCTGCACTGCCCAGCAGCACCTTTGTGAATTGATTAGCCATATAGCAGATGGCAAGCCTGCTGCAGACTGAGACAGCAGAAGATGGCCAGTCTGGTTGAGAAGAACTTGAAGATGACTGGGAAGAAAAAGCGTGTCCTTACAGTGACAGCCCAAAATGATATTTCAGAAATGTCACATGCATGGCAGATGAGGAACAGAACGGATTTTTAGCATTTTCTTTAGCTATTTATTACAAGCACCTGTCTGGCTCATAAAGCAAAATTATGTGGTGTAGTTTAAACGTTTCACTTTCACGTCTTTCCTTCACAAAACAGCCTTAAAGAAAACATTAATTTTTTTTCTTTTAAAATATTCGTCTAAATGGGACTTATTTAAGTAATTTCAGATTAAACTGATATGTTAGAAAACTTCTATGTTTTCTCTGAAAGCAGGCATGCCTTGAAAGTTTGATTTTAGGAAAAATCAAAAAAATTCTGGACAAAGAGCAAAGGCTTTGCCCCACTCCTCCTGCTACATATTTTTGGGAGGGGTCTGGCACATGTTTGGGGAAAATTAATATTTTGTAATGGTTTTAGGAAATGCCTTAGGCTATTCACAGTCTGCACAGCTGCTCATCAGTGGCCAGCCATGGCTGAAGGAGCAGAAACTATGGTTCAGAGAAATATGCCATCTTTGTCTGGTGCAGAACAATGCCGCTGCAGTGAAATACAATGGCAGTCTCTTATTTTCTACTAACCCTTAGAAGAAAAAAAAAAAAAAAGACGGGCGGGGAGGGGGGCGGGGTGGAGAAAAGGGAAGGATCATGGAGTTTCCTTGCAGGGCCTCTGAACTGAGGGAGTGAACATCAGCTCTGTGCTCACAGATATGCAAATCCTTCCCCAGGCCCAACAATAGCAGAAGCCCTGTGGGAGGAGGAGACCGACAGCACAGACCAGGCACTGCTGCTCCCAACTCCTAAGCCTGCAAAGCCCACAGGTTCCTGGCACTTCCCAAAAACTGGAAGGCCAAAGCATGATCCAAGAAGAGGAGAACTGTAAAAGCTGTGATGTCAGTTGACCTGCACTACCCGTGGAGCTGTACTTTTTCCACTGGACATTCTAAAGCTTACAGTTTGCCTGCCATTCAGTTCATGGGTGCAACTGCCCAAAAAATTGATGAGCCCATGGTTCAACGTCTCAGTATTGCCCCTTTGGTTGGTAAAGCTCACATATAAAAAATTGGAACCAAAAGAAAAAAAGACTTTCTGTGGCGAGACCCCAATAAACACTATTTGCACCTACATATTCCAAGCAAACTTCCCAAATGGGTAGGATGGGTTAGGGTTTCTGATTTTAATGTAACTACAATTACCAGGATTTAATGAAGTATCTGACTTGCAGCTACCACTGATATTCGAATTTTTTAAGCAAAGACTGAGGGAGGACAAGTAACAGATTGGAAACTACCTGCATTGAGCTATTGCAACAGAAATAGCTCAAATGACTGAGTTTTGATGGTTTTACCAGTGCTGACAGCAATCTGTAGGAGTTGGAAAAACACCGACTGACATGGATTTATCCCCTTTTAGAAAAAAAATATTTTGCACTATTTGCTCTTTTGCATCAAATCTGTTATCTAAAACTGCATGCATGGGACATTCACCTTGCATTCAGAAGGGGGTTTTACTCAGTCCCATCAAACTTTGATCACAGCAACTGTCCATCTTTTAATTTCCTCCATGCACTCTCCTCAGAACATCTGACTCAAGCTAGTGATTACACTGGATGCCCAAAACATTATCTGTCTATGTAAGAAGCCATCTTCAGGTCTCTCCAAGGCATCAGCACTTGAAGCCAAATTTAGGTACAACAGGTTATTGCACAGCATGGGAAGCAAAACCTGCAGCCAGTGCTCCTTCCCGCCGAGGTGAGTCAGAAAATGTTCATGGACTGGCACCTTTCAGGCTGCCAGGCAAGAGTTTGGAGGCAGCAGGACCAAGAGCCCTCATGCCCTTACATCATCAGACCTCAGCTGCAATGTTAAGGATTCAGAGGTAGCTGAAACACGTGGTGCAGAGCAACAAAAGTATTAAATGCCCCAAGCAGTTTTGTTCACACTACAGAATTAAATGTGAAGCTGAATACTAAAAATACAGTTGAATACCACCCCCATCCCTCCCCTCAATCTTAAGTTCCTCTCAAATGAGGAAGTGCTTAATGGCAGAGATCTTCAACAGAAATGTGTTATTTCAATACACAGTACACTTTGATATTTGACATTAATATGAAAAAAGAGACTGAAGCTTGCAGAAAATACCTGGGACTAGTTTAGAAATTTGTCCACTATTTCATCAGTGACAGTTTTCACCACTCGCACCTGAACCATTTCTCCCTTATTAAAAAACGTCTGTAATAGCTTGAGCAGATTTGTTGTTCAGTTCTTTCCCTTGGCAGGATTGCACACCATGCACACAGAATAGGCTGTGACAGCATGCAGACCACTGCTGTACTTTGACACAGGTACTTTCTTCTTGAAAGTAACAGAGAAAGTAACTTATATTCCTAATAATGCCATTATCGCTTCTATGAACATTAGGAGGTCCAGCAAAAATAATGGTTGATAGCAAGTGAAAGGCTCCTCATCAAGACATACAGAAAGGGTGCTCCAGATGTGAATCAAGTGCAGAATAGTATCTGATCTGTGCATCTTACTCACGTAAGCTTTTATTCATTTAGACACACTTTAAAACTCCGTAAGAATATTTGCAATAATTAACATGTAAAAACTCTGTCAAATCAAAGAAAAACCTTCATATTTTCATGTAATACATTTCTCGGACATTAGATGGCAATCCCCCCACTTCATTTTTCATACAAGGGGCTCATATCCCTTCCAAAAATCAAATGTCACCACCTTTTCAACAGGTGAGGGGTCTGTTTGGCTTGTAGAAAGCAAGGCTGTTCAGAAAGCATTAGAGGCTCTCACATTCCCATGGCATTCATTCTGTTACAACAGTTCTCCAGTTTACTTTGAGTAGAAAAGGCAAACAAGTAATACCATCATGGAAGATCCTTGTCCTAGGGGCAAGATTCACTCACTTGTCACTTGGACACCCCACACCACAACTCAGACGCTTCCATGTCAAAAACCTATAGGCAGAAATAGGCGGTTACAAAATCTCCCCACTTTGACAGAGGAAAAAGGGACTTACTACGGCATTTAACAATATAATTTCTAGTCTTGCCAATTAAAAAGGGCCCTCCCAAGGGGTATCATTAGTCTGTGTAAATCTTTTCTGGGAATTATAACACTGAATTGAAAAAAATTAAAAAAGGCTATTTCGTACAGTATGTGGAATACACACAATGGGAAGCACCTACCAACTCTTACAGTGGGAATTCTATAGGCAGGAGAAAAAATAAGACATGCAGCATTTAAACAACAGCTGAAATGAATTCAACAGAGTATGTAACACACCTGATCAAGTTAATGTACCTTGGCCTTCAGCCTCTCACTTTTTATCGTGGTCTGTGTGATGTTTTAGAAAGAGGCAGAAATAATACACTTCGTCAACCGTGCACATGGTGGGGGGAATCCTTCCTGACCTTCATTAACTCCCTATGATCTATTTAAGTGGCAGTACAAGACATCCTGACATCTATTCATTTCAACAGTGAGTGCCTGTGATTCATTCACACAAAATTCACTTCCTAAGTCTTCATTTCTCATCTACTTTCATCATCTATGAAGTGTTCCTTTCAAGCCAAGTTCACCCCTTTTCATACATCCCCCTTGGGACCAAATTTTGCCCTTGCAATACTTGTCCATTTGAGCTCTTGTGCAAATTCACAGTGTACATGAGAGTGAGGTTTGCAGCTCTCCAGCATTCCAAAAGTACAGATAATATTAGTCCTAAAGATAGGGGTCCACCCACAGCTGGCTTCTGAAATAGCCAATTTTTCATGTACTCCACTGAAAATCTAACCTTTTATCCTCACTCTTGAGCTGGTTGTGTATGTGTGTGTCAAGGTGACAACACTGTGAAAACAGAAGTTCTCAAATGGTACATTATCTCGAATATCAAAAGGTCACAAAAGGGTACAAATCGGTAGCTCTCCAGAAGAGACACTGGTTTTTATGAAAAGTGGGTCAGTTTTAGTTTCATGTAGGTTGTTTGACACAGTGGTTTCTGGCATCACAAGCTCTGGTCTACAGGATACCACAGAGCCTTTGTATCCCTTGCTGTCACTACAGCATTGTGTTTTTCTACCCATTAACCAAGGATAAATGACCTAGATATTGTGCCTATTAAAGCCTCATTTTTCTTTTGCCCTTTTGTTCTTTAGTGTACCACATTATCACATGCTGAACACATTTAAAGTATTCTCAGTCTCTCATGCCCCTTTGAAGGAGTAAAGTAGGGATTTTAGTGTGCATTTCTGTAGAGTTACTTAGAGTGGAAAATATGAAGGCAATTCAAGGTTTCTCTTCCTGCCTAGTCCCCTGAAGACGATCAGTTTAGCATTTACAGCCACTAATCTATAAAGAATATAGCAGGAAAATGCTATAAAAAAGCCACAAATGCAAATACAGAAAGTGAACACCAGTTTTGATGTCCCTAAACACTACATTCTATAATTACATCTCTGCATATCATGGGTCACTTTTATTAAAAGCATCATTACTACAGTTGGCAGCAATTTACATCTTATCTTACATGATAGCAGTTTCCAAAGAAAAAAAATAAAGAGACATCACAACAAAGAAAAACAATACATTTACAAAGTCATGTCTGTAAACTTCAAGGCTAGTTTAGAGTTGAGGTAATGCTGTTTAGCTTTGTGGCTAAAGTAACAAAGTCCTTTAATTTAAAAAAGGTACCTGATTTTTTTCTTTTTGTTTATACCAGTGCATTACAAGATCACGAGACGATTAAACTGTAGCTTTATCCTGTAAGAACCTTCTCCGTGGGTTAATTTCCAAAAGGTACTCTTCACATTCAACAGCTGCCTTATTATTGCTGCGTCTCAAGACAGAGACATTCACACTATCATGAAGATTGTCAGAGAGAGAGTGTGTGTGTGGGTGTGTGCGCGCATGTGAGCGGGTGAACTCCCATACAGTCAAAATGAAGCGCGAGTACGATATGTATGGTAAATTTCATCTTGACCTTCACAGCAAAAAAAAAAAAAAGAAAAAAATTAAATATATAACTTCATCCTTCCTTTAAGCAGCACTTCCTTCTATTAGTGCCACTTGATTAAAAATTGCTGCTTAATTCATAATACCAATGGTACCAAAAGAAAAAAAAAAAAAAAAGCAGAGCATTATGTCAATTTCCTCAAAAAGACATGATCACCTCTCAAATTTCATCTCTCCTAGGGATAATAAATAATGCACTGCACAATACTTAATGACCAAGATACCTTTTGACACATCTGTATAACATGACTTGAACTTTTTTTTTGCTACACTATGTTACAGAACAGCTTATAAAAACTAAGTATGGACATTAACTGTGAGTGTAAACAGTAGGACTACCACTTGTCAAAAGTTTAAAACACTTTAACTGTAACTGGTACTGGTTATTCATCATTTTCATTGTTTTCTATTTCTTCCCCCCCATCAAGTGAGTCTAATTCTTCACCCTGTGCTATTTCATCTTCTAAAACGGAGGAATCTGCAGTTTTATCAAGGCTCTCCTCTGCATCACTGCCTTCGAAATTTTCTTCATCTTTAAAGGCAGCTCCTTCAGTTTTGTCAGTAGCCTTCTCTTCATTGGAGCCCACTGCATTCTGAAGTCCTGCTAGTGCTGGGAAACCGGGCAGAGTCAATCCTCCCAGTCCTGGAGGTAGAAACATAGATGGATAGAAGAGGCCAGGAGCCATGGTAGACAGCAGGAAAGGATTGAAGGCCAGAGGGTTTGTGGGCAATCCAGTGTTGGTGGTGGTAGTAGTGGTGGCAGTGGCGGTAGTTGCCGCAGTAGCAGCACTGACAGATCCATTCGCAGAGTCAGTAGCAGAAACAGTGTCTGTGCTTTTCTCAGAGTCTTTGTTCTCCTCTTCGTTCTCATTTTTTTTCTCTTCAGCTTTTGAAGCGCCATCCTCAGTCTCTCCTTGACCAGAAGCAGTAGTGGCATTTCCAGTAGTAGCTGTTATGGGGTTATTCAACAATCCGCTTAGTCCAAACATATTGGGCAATCCTGCCATCCCTGGCAACATCAGAGGCAACATGGCAGCCGGATTTTTAGCGTCCCCCCCAGCAGCAGCAGCTGTTGCTAGCCCTGGTGGAAAGCCCATGAGGCCTGCGAGCTGGAGAGACTGCAGGTTCTGTAGGTTCTGGAGGCTTGTGAGGTCCATTCCAGCAAACAGACTGTTCATTAGTAGTGGGTTGATTCCCGAAGTTGATGCTACAGCAGCAGCTGCTGCAGCTGCTTTGGCAATTTCACTTTTTGGCCTTCTTCCTCTTCTGCTTGCTCCTTCCTCCCTCACAACAGGTCCAGTGAGAAGACGGTCAAACATGGACTCTGGAACAAAACCCTGAAAAGGGGAGGCAAAAAGCAAGCTTTATTCTCATTTAGCTTTTATAGCTTTCAACAGTTAACTGATGACGATGGAAGAAACAGAAGGGATTTCAGCATTCGCCAAAAGCAGTTTGTTTTTTCACCCTGGCAAATGGTGACTAGCTAGTTACTAAAGTGAATGGCAGCAGAACACGTAAGGAAAGCTGAAGAAAGCAAGATCACAGATTTTCTTTACACTTAAACATGACAGTAAAACAATACATGCTGAAACTCTGTAGCTTCATTAAAAAAACCAATCTGATGTGCTGCAGTAATGAATTTATATCTTTGTAATTCATACTGAATTTCAGTTAGTAATACTTCATTAAATTGAGTACTTCCAGATTTTACCCTTTATTTTCAAACAAATGTTGTAAAAGAAAAGGCAGAAAAACCTATTCCTTTGATGCTGCCCGTTGTCAAGATAATGACCTGTATTTCTGTCATGAATATGACAAAAATTTTCTTAGTAGTTCCTAATGCACAAATACTTGTATTTATTAAGGACTGTTGTTTATAAAAAAAAAAACAAAACACGCAAAACAAATGCTGAAGGCTACCTTAACTGTAGCTGATCTTTTGAGTGTATTTCAACCTCATTTTGCAGCAGCCTCCTATCACCATCCTCCCTGAGCTGGGTAACTCCTACACAGACACTACAATTTTCTCAAAACCAACTATGAGATAAAGACTTAATAATCAATTCACAAAACATTCAACTTTTCTGTGCTGTTATCTACAGTGAAGAATGGAATGAGAGTTTCACTTACAGACTGTTTAACAATGTCAGTCCAATCTGGAGCAACAGCAAATTCAGGATTTTCTTCCAGCCATCTTGGCAAGTCCTTCATTGGAGGGGCCATAGCTCCACCCATCTAATGGAAGAGACAAGGTTAATACTTTAACAAGAACCCAACAATAAAACCAAACAACTACTTATACGGATATTTTCTATCTGGGCACTTTCATCTCTGAAGGATACCAGCAAAGACTTTCAGTTTGGGCTACGGAAAATTACATGGATACCTGAATTGACAAAATTATGTTTTAAAAAATCATGGTTTAAAAAAACATTTAGGTGCTGCAGTTTAGGCAAGTCTGGTAATAAAATTTGAATCTGATGTAAGGAAAAAATGTGCTATATAGATTCAAAAAGTGTGAACGACTCATTTAAGTGACTAACATGAACATATCAGAAGAGCAAAGAAGGAATTAAAGGAACCAGGTGGCACAGTCCAGTACGAGTAACTGCCAGTGCCAAATTATTATACTTTCTCTTTAAAAGTTTGGAGTAGACAGCCTGCTTTCCACATGCAGAGACATTATTAAAAAACCTCCACTGAATTAACTTAATTTTTACCTTCTTTCCATTTCGTTTATTTACAACAGGTACCCTTTCCTCTCCTGTCAAGGTGTTTATATCCAGTTTATTAGGGTTTCGACATCTGTGTCGTTTTTGTTTCGGCTTCTGAAATGGGGAAAACAGCACATCTGCACTCTTCTGGAAAGAAGAGAAAGGTATTGCTTCTTAGTTTTTCATTTTCTTGACAGACATCACCAATCACAGTACTCCTTTTCACAACAATTATAAGAAGGGGCCAATTACTTTACTCTCAGATTATGTCACAAGAAATTTTTCTTGTATCAGATGAAGAAATTTTACAGAACTTGACAAACACTGTTCTAACGTTGTTCGATACAAATATTAAGAAAGGAAAAGCAACTCAAACACCCTGATGCCACTGGGGTGTTTAGATACATTAGTAATTGTGGCTAACCTCCACTGAAAACCAAGTTACAAAATCAAATGACTGTGCCCAAGGTGAGGAAATTCATTCTGACATCTGTAAAACTAACTTTTGCATTAATACAATAGAACAACACTTTTAGAATCACATACTTACTGGTACATAACTTGGCATATCTACAGTGTAAGTAGGATGCAATTTAAGCCATTCAACTAAATCCTTGTTTTTCGGAGCATCCTCTCCCACCAGCCTGGTCCCATCCTCTAGATTGATTACGGGGATGCGAGTGTCTGGGTCTAATTGACCAGGAGATGGAATGTTCCTTGCTGGTAGGGCTTCCATATCTTCTTCAAAAGCTTTGGTCACTTCTGCATCCTCCTGGAAAACAATAACATCTATATTAATTTTCACTTCAAGGGAACAGCTGAAGAAATAATTTCAGAGACTGACTGAAGAGAAATGTTCAAGATTTTGCATACACCAGAGTTAATGGGGTTTAAATATTCATACTACGTAAAGCAATATCATTGCATTAGAGAATGTTATGAATTTAGCATCCTTGAACATACAGCTAAAGAAAAAGCAGGATTTGTGCCTTTCTAGTAAATGTCCTTCAAGACCCTCCCTTTTCAACATAGCACGAATGACATACTTAAACCTCAAAATGTATGTTGAATGCATTATGTTAAAGAAAAAAAAGTAATTTTGAAAGTAGGAGCTACTTAAAAGTCAGATATAATTTGCTACAGTAAAATCTTGATCTGAACATTTTGTTTGGTTCAAAAAGTAGTAACAGAACAATGGAAAAGCTGTTTGGGCAAAAACTGTACGTTACTATTAGGGAGAGTATAACAAGACTTCAAACACATTCAGGAAGTACCAGAGGCAGAAGAACAAATATGAGACAAAAAGGAAAAAGGTTATGGTCTTACTACAGTCAACGATGTCCGTTTGTTGCTCATAAATAACAGATCAAGCCCTTCTACATTTTTCCTCCTTCCTCTCCTCCTCTTCATGGGTGGTTCTCCATCTATTAAAGAGCCATTTAGTAGATGCCTTGTGGGTGTGCGTGAAAGACCTGCTTGCAGCAGCTCCATTTGAGTTTTAAAGGCATCAGACACAGGTGTGGAGACATTAGGCAAGATAAACTTTGAAGTAACAGACGAAAAATTTGAGGTAGAACTTGTTGCCTCTCGTGAGGCCTTTGATAAATCTACAACCTTTTCTTGTCCGTTTTCTGAGACCACCTGAGACTCACGTAACTGGGCAACCATTTCCATAAGATTTCTCCTCTTGGCAGCTCTCTCAGCCTCAATTTCAATCTTTCTTCGTCTCCTCCTCCTCTGACGTGGAACTGATAAATTGAGTGCATCTTCCTAATGAAAAATGAGAATTTCCAAACATTAGCAAAGCTCTGGTTGCTAGGCTGAATTTAAAATAAAACTCCAAACATAAAACTCTGAAAACAAAACCTTAATTTTATTCAAAGAAACACTTTTACCTTTTTCCTATTTTATTTAAAGACATGCTATTTTTTCCTATTATGCAGAAGAAGCACCTGCAAGATAAAACGTTTTATGTAGAAGAGAGAAAGATGCAGGCTTGCCTTTGATAACTGAGGAGAAGCAGTGATATCTTCACTGCCACTGACGCTGGCTTGACCAACCATGGAGAGCTCTGCAAAGCTCCTTTTTTGTAGAGGGCTGTCCACAGCTGTTGGAGTATACCCAGGTATGAGCCCCTGGAAATCAAACATCTGGCGCCTATTTACTGGCCACTTCCCTTTCAGCACTGCTTCACAGATGTTGTCTAATCGGTTGATCATTACTCGGTCCTGCATAAAGGAAAAGTATGTAATGAACCTTCAATGTAGAAGCCACCTTTTAAACTCAAATGACACAGTCCAGTTTCCAGAGCTAAAGAAATACATTCAAAACTAACTATTCTTCCATGTTAGGATAAACTGATCGCCTTACAAGAAGATAACACACAATTTTATAGAATAAAACACCACTAGGGTTTTAAAAAAGCTGCAAGGGGCAAGAACTAAAAACAGACCAAGTTTTCTGTGTGATAACGTACTAATTGAAAAATTTAACAGAAACTCACTGTTGTTTTACACTGCAAAGCTTCAGTAGTTAGCAAAATCAACAGTTAGGAGGGGAAAATCAAAACATCTGTAATCAGTATCTTAAAGCTGCAGTTCTTGAGATCCAAGAGGCTGGATCTGAAATTCTGTCCTAGGAAGTGGATCCTCATTAGCGTCACTATTAATAAAGTTCAACATTATGAAACGGGCACCAACCTAGGGACATCTAATGAATGTCAATTTTCATTCCACGCCCATTATCACTTCAAATTTCACTGAAGCGTGTACACTAAAAATCTCTAATTATGTTTATTAGTCTACTTATGCTGAACCTATACAGATGAAGGATTTTCTTTCTATTTTCTTTCACACTATGACTGGAATAAGATTTTAGCCCATGTTTCCAAAATACTTCCTGAAAGCAGAGGAGTATTATTTGATTTTTTTTTTCCATTTCAGTATTCAAGCACATTCTATGTGCCTGAAGTAGTAGAAACTTCCGAACTACAAGAAATACTGCTGGTTAGGGAATATGAGCATCAGTTAGCTTCCTGAGCAGCAAAACAGTGCAAAAGCCACTAGCAAATCTCAGCAGCTGCAACAGACTGCTTGCTTTCCCCAGAAATAAGCCTATTAAGAGCAAGGTCCTCCCGCCATGCTCCCCCCTCCCCCTCCCATCCCAAACCAGATGGCCCTGTTATGGTGATTAGTAAGCTTAAGACTATTACTACTTTATTTTTCTCTCTCCCCTTACTGCAAAGGAGAGTACTAAATTAAGTATGGATTTACTACAAGGTTACGGTTTCCAATTTTTAAAAACATTTTATGTTAGATAATTTTCTGCATTGTTACCAAAATAAGGTACAGCTTTATCCCATCTAAAACTGCAGCTTATGTTTGCAGGATACCTTAATACAATTACATCTGTCAACATTACATAATGGTTTAAATCATGTAGGTCACCAAAACTCTTCTCTACAACCTCCTCACCCCACAAAGTGGTGATCTTAGAAAGTCTCATTTCTCAATGCTGCAGATCACTCTGGAGACAAATTTCATAATCCAAAATTGTATAATGGTGCAAGAGGTGGGATGTTGCTGACATAGTTATAGACCCTATGAAGAACTCATGTCTGCCATGTTTGTTGTTTTAATAAATGACACCATTTTCAAGAAAACCATTTCTTTCATTTCCACTGCTAATTTTTATGAAATAGAGGCAGAAAGTGCTATTCCACAAATCATTCACAGAAAATAGTCTCTTGCCCATTAGAAGTATCATACAAAGCTTGCTGTTATATTGAAAAAGACATATCTTTCTACCCCTAACCAACCTTAGGCCAGAAAGAGAAGGCAAATGTTCTCTCATGAAGCAGCTGAACCACAGAGGGATCCCCATCTTCCATGTAGAATCCATCGCGTGTTTCATCCCTTGCAGTACTCATAGAGGCATTGCTTTCTTCATCAAAATTCTTACCCTGAGAAACTGCTCCTGCTGAATAACAACCATGACCAGACGTTAACATCCAATGTCAACCTAACTAGACAGGCTAAGGCAACTAGGCTGGACACAACATTTCTAACTCGGGCTTTTGTTCAGTAATTACTACAGCAGAACCTTAGCTTTCTGCATTTGGCACAGAGACCATGCTTATTGGCTCAGTCAGCTATCTTGAAAATCATCCTTTGTGGGGGAATACCCTGCTGATGCTGGATGGTTCTTATGAAAGCTTATGTAGCCACCTGATACATGGAAGGGCAGAGGAACTGCTACATACAGCCCATCCCACACTCTGTAATGGCACCGGGTGTGCCACTTACCAGCTGGCTACAACAGCTGTGGGACTCATAGTTAAACACACTGAACTCATCTGACTAATGTATTACCTTCAGGTTGGGAGGATTCTTCTGATTTATCATCATCATCCAGTTTCTCCTCTTCATCTTCTTCTGAACCTTTCTCAGAAATAGATTTTGGATCTACATCTGTACTCATTTCTATGTCTTTCAGTTCACATTTAACAGAGCCAGGCTCAGCCTCAGCATCACAATCTGGTTTAGTGTCCTTATCTGCAATATCAGTCTCCTCTTTGATATCAGACTTTTCTTTGGCTGCCGGATTTTCAGACCCTTCAACTTTAGACTCTGTTTGTTCCATGGTCTTTTCTTCTTGTACTGGTGTGGATAGGACAATAGGTGGTGTTTGACTGCAGCCAGCACCCAGAGGGTTTACAGAAGAGACAGTATTTGCATTACCCGTCCCTCTGTTTTGAGCAAAGTTCTTGTGAGCCTCAAGAAAAGAGAGTTCAGGATCATTCAGAATGTGATAATCTGTCCTACTGACTCCATGTTTAGCAGCACCAATCAGTAAGTCTTTGTCATGTTTACCACACTCCCACCACTCTGGTAGGTCCAAACTTGGTTGGCAAAGTTTTAGCCTCTCCCCCAGCTGCGGGTGATGAAGAACCTGTTCACGGATTTTCCGCAACAGTTCTATGCGATATAAAGTTCTAGAAGCACGCTCTTCTGTGATCGGCTCAATCATTGTGGAAAGGTCAGGTGGTTCTGCAATGACACCAATTTGTATTGTTTAACATGGATTAAATGTACACCCATTTCAAAATTGTTACACCTGGGCAGGAAGTTTCAACAGTCCTGCTGTCAATAGTCATGTTGATTTCCATAGCCAGTTAGAACTTACCATCATCTGGTTTGACTGGCATTCGGCACACTCGTCTACACATATTCACAAAGCCATTAAAATACTTCTCCAAGCTTTCATCAGACTTTTTATCAAGCCTGGCAAATGCTCTGAATTGATTCCACTCAAATTGATGTTTTACAGGATCAAAAATAATTCCAAAAGTAGACACCACACGATAAAAATCTGCTTCTTCTCTTCTTGTCCATCTAGACAAGGAAGAAGCAAGAGAAATGAGGCGATCGAATAAACAAGAATCCAAACATAGTTTAGATGCCCCAAACCCCCCTTAGCTTACTCTTTCAAAACAGAAGAGCAGTACTGGTAACACACAAGCTCAAACAGCATTTAAAGAAATATCACTGAGAAACTCACTTTTGTCGTTTTTCAGTTATTATGGCTTCCCTTTCTGCTTCTAGTGCCCTCACTTCTTCTCGAGGCCGACGTCTCCTGCGGTCAGTCTTCATTAGTGCCTCTTGCCTCATTTGTTGCCTTTTATAGCTGCGCTGATAGGCAGTAATGAGGCGACGCAGACGGGTAGTCAGGGTTGAAGTGTTGGGCCAGTAGAGTTGGCCTAAGTCAGCATTGCTTTCACTGTGCTTGTCTAGAGAGCAGAGAAGTATTTGCTCACTGCAAGATCAACACTAAACATCTCAAAGTTTCTATGGCTATAACTGGATTCCCGTTTTATCAGATAAGAACATGTGCCTCTAATACTGGTGCACAACAAATCAGAAACAGGATAACCATTGGTAGGAGCTAAAAAAATAGAATCAAATCACCCAACTCTAAGAACTCAGAAATGCTTGTGAAGCATTTAGAGATAACAACCAAGCATTATTCAATGTTATGAATGCAAACATATTATGAACACTGTAGGTATTTAAATTAATGCAATGCATCTTTAAATACATTCTACCTCTGAGGAAATACCTATGCTTATCATTTCCCACTTTATTATTCTCACTTAAACTTGGCAGTTTTCCTCCATACTGAGGAAACGATGTATCTGTAACTTCCAAGATTATCTCAGCAAAACCATCAACGGCTGCATTATGAAACATCCGGTATTTATCATCACAGTTTCTGCTATGTAATTAAAAATCCAGAGAACCATAATGTGGATTATTTAAAGACAGTAAATAATTGTTTTGTAAAACGTGAAGCATGACAAGATTCAGCAGTAAAAAACGTTTGCTGTGGTACTGCCCCAAAACACTACCTATATCATGATAATATAAACAGTCCACGTTTCATTAAATAATTCCTTTTTCTGTCTTAATTTCTTTACTATAGCCTTACTTGAGTGTATTTCTATGGACTCCTCTTTGTCTTCTGGAGGTGAGTTTGCAAATTCCTTGGGGAGAAGACAGAAGTTATTTTACTTTTCAGTTTTGACCATATGTCATCATTTGAGAAGAAAAATGTCAATGCAAGAGCAGTAAACAATCTTTATAAAGTGTGTTTATCTGATAGCTCTTAATCTTAAGAACTGCACATTAAAATAAATATGGATAATCAGTTATAATTATATATATTTGTAATTACAGAAAGTTGGAAGTTCTTACATCAATTTCATCCTTGAAAGGAGTTCTGGTTGGCTTATATTCCGGATCTTCATCCTCTCTGTCAAATTCACCCCTATAAAATATTTAGGAGAAATACCTTCAAGACGTATACTGTTTTTGAGGGGGGGGGCTGATTTTCTAGACCAAAGCAGAAAAGCTACAAAAGCCACCAGTATGGTGTACCAAGTTACAAGTTTACATTTCATGCTCAACTGTGCAAACTATTCTATGTACTTTGTACATCATATGGTCACTTCGTATCCTCAGGCAACATGTAAGTAAAATATGACATATGAACTCATGCCAACATATACAATGCCGATAAAGTTTATTAATTTTTTCATGTCCTCCTTACCCATCACCACCATCTGCTAACATGTCTGTCCCTCTCTGTTCAGCAGCTATGGCCTTTGCATCAGGCATGCCAACCCGTTCCAGAAAGCACAGTGCTGGATCAGCTCTCATAGAATTGTACTTCTCATAACCTGCATGCAGAGCGGGAGACAAATATTTTTTTAAAAGCTATGACCAACTGTGAGTAGAACAGGTTTAGGCACTAGAAGTACAATTTCCTGGATTCATTTATTTATTTTTTAAATAAAACAAAGGAGCTGTCACCATGCTGCAAACAATCACTTCATTCATGTAGAGAAATTGTTCATATTGGTAAATTCCATCAACACAGAAACGTTTTCCCATCAATAACATTAATGAATGGAAGACGGTGAAGAAAGCATTAAATTTAATGTTGTTATAAGGTTAAGTAAAAACCTTTCACAAGTGAAAAACTTGAGGTTTCCTATATGACTTTTGCACTGGTTCTCCACATTGAATACCTGCCTGTGGAAACACACAGATGTGAATGGAAACACACACACATTTTCTATAGCTCCAGCCCTGCTGGAACCCTCAATATAGGCTGAAAAAATGCTGTATACATGGGTTATACGTAAGGCCAACGAACCTGTCTTATTAGGTTTAGGATGATGCATGTCAGTAAGATGACACTGTTCCCTCTATGGTTTTCAAACTGCTGTTTGCTTTTTTACTGCCCAAGTTGACTAGATGGAAAATGGCAGATCCCAACAGTGCACTGCAGGAAAATGATTTTTAGACTAGACTTGCCTCAGCTGAGCCCACAACACAGAGCTGCTGTACATAGGCAGAACAGCACAATTCAATTAGGATTTGTACTACAACACACTGCTCCTAACTGCTGTAGAGCCTCAAGCCAAACTGTAATCATGAAAGGTTTTATAAGCCATCATTCTCTCCTTTAGTCAGGCTGGGCTGCTGAGAATACCTCTGCGACCTCCAGAGAATTGGGATTATAATCAGGAATCGCTCACTGTATATATCATGCCAGCTCTGCATCCCCAGCCTTTCAAAGTTAACAAGGCTGCATCCCACTCAAGGGAGCCGGGAGTTCTCAACACTGACATTTGTGAAATATTGCTTGGAACAAAGCCCAGGAGGCACTTGTACAGATTAATAGCAGAGGTTAAGCCCACCGTCCACTTTGACACTGGTTGGCAGAGTTAGCAAGTGAAGCAGTGCTGGAAGCAAAGTTTATGGAGATCTATCTTACTATTTGGCTATTATTTAAACAAATATGGCTTTGTTTTATTTACAGCCAAGAAAGTAATGTTTTCTTCTCAAATGTTCTGCAAACATTTAAAAACAGCATCTGATATTTACAGCTCATATTAGGTTTTTAATGCAGGCAAGAAAAAAAAGGGAAATACAAGCCAACAGTTCTTTGGAACAATACTTGTTAATATTATGACTGAACAGTCCTACACACTGAAAGCTTTACAACTGAGTTTTGTTCAGAGTGAGACATCACTTACCATGTTTAAAAACTCCAATTAAAAGGGATTTATCTGCCTCCTTATCCCACCAGTCTGCAGGAACTTCGGCATGGAATGGCTCAGGTATCCATACATCTACTTCACTGTGAAGACAGCATTATATACATTCTCAAAGGTATTACTGGACAAAGGTTTTAAAACAAAACAAGACAAAAACAAGCCAAAAAAAAGGAAAAAGAAGCCAACCAAAGCAAAAGAAACAAAAACAAACAAACAAACCAACCAAACCCCCCCCCCAATCAAACCAAAACAAAAAAACCCTCAAAACTAATATTTACCACTTGAGAGGGGGAAAAACACCCTGTATCCCAAAACGAAAATTGAAGTACCCCAAAAAATAATTAGGATGGTTTAACAAACAAACAAAAAACAACCAACCAGCCAAAAACCCCACAATTAAAAAACCCTAACATTATCCTGGGCGTGGAATGGTTATCTAAATATGATTCATTTAAAGTCTTAGTATTTTTTTAATTTTTTTAAAATTGTGATAGAATAATCCCTCAATATTAGCAGAACTGTAAATCTACTTCTGTCATTTTCCACACTATTTCCTCCCCCAAGAAAACTGCCCTGCTGCGTTTGATAAAATAATAAGGCTGCTTGAGAACAGACATATAAGAGAAAGTGTGACAAGCTTTAAATGTTACATTATTATAGTATGTGTACTTTATAAAAGCCAGTGTCATAAAGCAAAAAATAAACCTGCACTTGCACTAACCTTGAGTCAGCACCCTCTAAGATCTTGTCTGCTTGGTCCCCTATAACTTCTTGTCGTAGATAGTAGAGCATGCGGACACGCAGCAGGACCCTGGAGAGGAAGGCAGAGGGGAGAAAAAGTTCTTAACTTCAGGACTGTTTGCCAACAGTGGCTTTTGGCAGCTGCTGCTGTTCATCCATCATCCTGCCAAGGCTGATTAGCCATGCTGTATGGTAGGCTTGAAGCGTGACAGATGGTGGCACATAATCACCTCTGTGTGGTGCTTTCTGCTGGCTTCCAACAGGCCTGCCTGGCAACTGCTTACACTGCACAGAGAGGGACCCAGCTCAGCCCGGCCTCGGCGCATTTCATTTAGTTCTACCTAGTGCAGCTTGTGAAGTTTAGACACGTACTCTACCACTGCCTCTGAAGTATTGAAGCAAGTTTGTAAACAACTGAGCAGATGGCTTTCAGTAACTGTTCTGCTTCATTATCTCATAAAATTTCCTCAGCTGCTGCCTTAATACCATTTTTGGAAGCACATCAGAAGTTGTAGGAATAAACGAGATATAAAATCTGGTTTTACTACCTTACAATAAACCCTCAATATGGAATGTCAGGTTTTTCAGATTATACAACTTTTTGCTTCTGAGAATGGGGGAGAGAAATAATCCCCCATTTCCCTTGAGAGATATTAACTATTTTTACTCTTTATAGTTCAAACTGCTATTTAATTACCTACGCACAATCTAACTGCTACAAGGAAGCGAAAAATCTTCATGGTTTATTTTTCCCTGATTTCTGCAATACTACAGTCATTTGTGGAAGCACTCTCAGGTGTTGTGGTCACACTTGAAGCTTGCAGGAGAGAGAATGGCAGACTGACTGTTCAAGGAGACTTGAAATGAGGTCATTTCTGTAGCAAAAGTATCTACCTGAAAATAACCCTGCTCTCCTATGTTTACCCAATTCAGGGCACCCCCTGCTGCCTAGTTCACGAAGTAAAACCAGTACCGGCTAAGATGGAGATTACTCAGCCTGCCCTCTCACTGTATTTAAATCCATCACAGCAACTGTTGAATTGCTGCTGCTCCTGGAATAGCAAGGGCAACCAGGGAAGCAGTAATCTGATCACTCACTTGCATGAAAAATTTAGACCACCACCAGTTTTGAGAGCGCCTCATTAGAGACCTGATGCAACCAGAGCAATACCCGGTTTCACACGTGTTATTCAATCAAACCTCGGAAGAGGAGGGATTTGAATGAAGGTCATGTCTGCAATACAAAGCATGTCAGACATGCTTCTTTTTGTATGCACGGTAACTGGGACCAGTAAGGTGTGCCTGCTCCATGTGTGGCTATGTAAATAAGCTGTTGAGGGTCTCTATCATCTTAGTATTAAGCAATAACAGCTGTTACATCAAGCCAAAGAGGAGGAGCAGGAAATAAAACCCAAGATCAACTAAAAACCAGAGGCTCTTTGAACCTTTCAGGAGTCCTATGCATTAAACCAGCATACATGGTACACAAGAACAGGACACCAGTTCTCATAAAGCCAACTGCTACTGGTACCTTTTGAAGGAAATGACTCAGATTATTAACTGGCTTCCACCTCTGTTTGATTTTACCTGTGCTAAACATGTGGCTTCTACAATTCACTTAGTCCTGGTGGATCTGGGAAGTGAAGGAAAAAGATTGCAACTGAAAACATTCTTGCACATTTACCAGTCTTCCCGATCCTTGTAATTGTTCTACTGTATTATTAAAGAAGCAGTATTTTAAAAACGAATTTAAGTCTGCTCTGCAAGCTGATACAACAAGTAACGAAGACATGTTACCTGAAAGATTATAATAATGTTCCAGGAAAGAATTTTATTACTTCAAGAGCAAGTGAAGTGCACTAACAGATCTGAATAACAGTTCAGAAAAGACAAAAAAAACCCTCCCAGAAAACAGTTTATTTGGAAGTGTGCATGCTAACAGAATTCTATGAGTATCTGTTGTCATCAGCTGAGAATTAAGCTTGTTTAGCGTCTGGAAATGAGGTAATAAACCCCCTAAATGCCTTTCCTCCTTTACATCACACCTCCTATTGACAGCCCACAGGTACTTTTCAAATCAATAATTCATTTCTAATAAACAGTATCAATAAGACACAGTACATATTCAAAACACAAAAGTAATGACAACCTTCCAATAACACTGCATAACAGTTGTATGATATATATACAACAGTGAGTAGAAATTTAAAAACAAAACCAAATGTCCCAAATCCCAAAAGCAAATAACCACCCCTCAACCCTAAACAAAGGTATTTTTGGGACAAGGGTAAGTTCAGTGTCTATAATGGATAATATAGTAAGCAAAACTGAGATGGAGTCAAAGGAACCTAACCTAAAAATAAGCCTAACACAAAACAAAAGCCAGAAAACAGGTAAGAGAGTCTCTTAAGAGATATTCATGCAACAATTAAAAAAAAAAAAAAAAACAAAACAATGATCTGTATCCCTAGAGGCTTCCAGTTCAGTAACACGCTAGAATTTCAAA
This sequence comes from Pachyramphus minor, assembly GCA_013397135.1. Classification (NCBI taxonomy): domain Eukaryota; kingdom Metazoa; phylum Chordata; class Aves; order Passeriformes; family Tyrannidae; genus Pachyramphus; species Pachyramphus minor. Next base: position 114,428 of record VYXB01005448.1, on the reverse strand, counting down.
AAATCAAATCAGGACAAATCAGTTCGGGTTAGCGAATTTGGTGAAAAATTTCACCTCAAAGGAGAAAAAAACCCCAACAAACTGTTTAATGTGAAGAGCAAGAGAGGAAGGGAGAGAAAGAGTGAAGAGAAAAGATACGCCCCACATATAGGTGAACTGCTACAAGAAACTCTGGAAATTGGATATATGAGTTTAACACTAAGGAAGAGAACTTTTATGACATCAGCCTAAGAGACCCCACAAGAAGCGTAATAAACAAACAGCTTTTGTTTAAAGATAGCCAATTGTCAAGAGAAATAGACAGTGTAGGAATATAGTGTTACGGTAAAAATAATAACTTCATCTGATTCCATTCTTACTTAGCAAGTAGCCAACAATTTTCTTCAGAACTGTGCTGATCAGTCATAAAGAGCTTACAGAAGTATTCAGATATCTGTTAAGATGATTATCCCCAAATTAAAAAGTAATAATGGATTTTACATCCTATTAAATGGCCCTGTGTTCTATTAAATACATCCATATTAAGTTGTGGACTTTTCAGAAGCACATAGTTAAAAAAAACCCCAAACCTCTAAATGAAATATTTATTAGTACTTACTTATTACAGTGATGTTTGAGATGTTTCCTATAGCTGTCTTCTTGAAATAATACATCTGGATTACAGGTTGTGAGCCAATCGGCATCTTGCAGCATTGGCTGTGAACTCTGGGCTTTTACTTTCTTCCCTTTCCTCCCTCTGGGCACTGGTGCAGACAGACCTAGATAAAATCCAAATATTTCTTACACAATCTAAATAGAAAAACTCTCACCCCAAACTACATTACAAACATACATTTAAAGCTAAGTATCACTTCTATTTTAATTACTTTGTGGGCAACACAACCACCAAAACCTGAACAGCAACATAATTTAGTACGGAAAATTGCAAGTAACAAAATTAACCAAAACTTTCATGCAAATTTAGGTGTGAAGACTTGTGATGTAAACCCACAACAAGATTTCAAAAATTCAGAGTGCTAGCCAGAAAATGGTGTTATATAAATATTTCTTGTAAAAACTCTCATGAATCTGAATGGTCGTAAGAAAACAAGCTTTCTGATTTATGGCAATTTAAAAGATATTAACTCCAGCAGTAGGTGCCAGTTAAAACTTATACTAGAATATCTGTTTAAAACTGATTCAAGAACACTGCATTCTACAAAGTGTGTGAGGGAGACTTCCCCTTTAAGTACAGACCAAGTCAAAGCCCACCTTACTCATAAAATCTGACAAGATCCTACGACATGTCAGAATGGCTATAGTTTAAACTAAATACATAGCATGACTGAAGCAATTCTTTCCTATTTACTAGCATCATTATTTGATTGTGGTAGACATACCGGAATGATTAACCAAAGCTCGAGTTTGCCCATCTGCAGTTGGAGTGATCAGATCCCAGATGAAACTTTTGATATTTTCATCCCCTTTGTAATGATTAAGACAATACACCAAGATAGTCCGGCAGATGGTTTCCACATCTTGTTCTGTTAGCTGACGTTTATAGCGCCCGTGTGAGAGGATGTCAGTCCACCGACCCCAGCTATAAGAAAAATATGTTCAATACAACAGCCAGGGCACTGGTATTTTAATTTGAGACTTTCAATTTAACTCCTGGTACCAGGCAAGTTGGGACCTCCTGTGTTAGCACTAATGCATTTTGCATTTGCAGATTACGTCAGGGAATTCAACCTCCAGCACCAAAGAGTTAAGAATGTTTATTTTACAGAACAGGCAATAAGTTCACTGCTCGTAAAGCTGCAATTGAACTACACTCAAAATAATAAAGTACATATGTTTAACTCTAATGGTCCCAGTAAGCTACAAATAGGAAACTCAACCAATTCATACAGTCATGGGATTTGGAGAATCATTCCTAGTTTGATCCTGAAATCCATTATTAGCAATTGTTGTACACTACTTCCTAAAATAAAGAAAATGATTCTGAAGCCCAATGCGTTAGCAATCAAATATAGCTACCTGTTTGCAAGGATATAAAATTCAAATCGGCACATTCAATGGGAAAAATAGAAACTATCAAATTTAAGTGGTGCCAAAATACCAGAATCTGTGCTGAAAACCTCTAGATTGACTGTTAATTTCAGAACTATGTTGTTCTTTAAAAATACACTTTTATTACTCTCCTCAACACTTAAAAAGAGAAATTAGAACTTGATAACTCAATATTTACGATATGAGAAACCAGAAACAAGTATTCCATCATCGCAAAACTACTTATCATACCAGTGAGCTCATAGCTATCTGAGAGGCATTCAGATACTTTAAACTAAATAACACATATATAAACAACCTATATATTTATAGCAACCCAAAAAATCTCATGTATACATGTATACAGCATAATGAGACAAACATTATACAGTAAGAGATGATGTGAATGTATCCAAGAGAAGGATGAGTTACTTACTACATAAAATTTCTGTATTTTTACATGTTTAGCCACAATTAGTGTATTTGTACATCCTTACCCATAAACCAACAAGTTCTTCTCCACCCTGAAACATTCACTTCTTGCATAACCTTGTGATTTGTCCTGAGGCCTACGGGGCTTTGTGCTAGGCTTTTCTTCAGAATCACTTTCCAAGTCTGAAAACTCCATCAGTTCATCCTCTTTGACTGCACTGTAGAGTCTGGTTTGTTTTCTTACTCTTGGTGTATCAATAACTAGGTTATTCTAAAATGAAAGTGAAAATGTAGAAATTTAGGAGAGGGGAAACATCCTCAACTTAATTGTACTAGGAACAATCATAAAGCTCTTACCCTTCCATTCAGAGCATCAATATCCAGCTCAGCTTTCTTCGCCCACTTCTGCCAAAAATTAGGGTCATCCAAAGAAATGTCTGTCCTGTTCCCAGATGCAACAAAACTAGCCTAATAAATGTGAAAACACATACATTGATTTCTTAACTACATGCTACAATGAATACCCATTTTTCACTAGCAAATACACTAGTTAGAACTTATAAAATGGTAGTATCAAGAAAGGTAAGCCTGGAAAATATCGATACTGGAAATACAGATCCCCAACATTGGCAAGGAAAATACCTGAAACAAGTACAGTGAAAAAATAAATAGACACAGAGGGCAATTTAATACTACTTCCATCTAGTCTGGTCACATTTTATTTATTTTCCTCTGAATTTGCACACCTTTGCAAATGTTGAGCCTTTTCCTTCAGATTCAATAGTAATTGTGTGTGTTCGCCTTAAGAGAATCTGATCGATATCCTCTTCACAAAACTTAGACCCTTCATCTTCCTCATCCATCAGAGCACCATATGCCCCCTTTCGAAGAAGATCTTCTATTTCTTTTTTAGAAAGCTGTTGCACCTGTAACACATAAGAGAGGGGTTTTGTTTTTGGTTTTAGAGGTTTTCTTGACACCAGCCAATGCGTTCATCTGACAGCACAATGAGACTGATTGTCCTCTTATTTGGCAATTTAAGGACTGAAACTCTACAATAATGTAGTGTTGGTCAATTAAACATTCATGCGGGAATCACCTTTTAAAGAAGAATACAGACAACAAAATTCTCAGAGTGAAGTTATGCAAGTAGTTTAAATGACTTAATAATTCATTGTCACTGAATCCCTTTAGCTCTCATGACTGCTGAACTCCTCCTGGGAGCAGATTTAACTTACTAACCTGACAAAAAAAGCTAAACAGTCCAAAACAAAAAGGCTAACCCGCAAAAGTCAACTGGAAGAACTCCATAAAGTGCCAGGATCAACACAATGTAAAGGGTGGAACAACAAGAACAGATCAGGATTGAGGGAACATGACTCCACCTGCCCCCTTTTGGCAATAAGTGAGCCATTAGATAGGCTGAGCCAGTCCACACAGTCAATGCCCTTAATTAACCCCAATTTAAAATATATGCTGTACTCCAAGTGAAAACACCACAGTGCCCCAGCTAAAACGTAAACAAGCATGAGAAGTGTAACACATTCACAGCATTTGTTGACAGTGCACCTTAAAATATTAATTCTCACCCCATTTGTAGCATTTTCTCTTCCGCTCATAGATTGTAGCACGGCCTTATCAAGGCCCAGCTTCAAGCTAGCTTTGTCAAACATTTCCCTTTCATAAGAATTCCTTGTTATCAATCTGTAAATTTTCACTGATTTGCTCTGCCCTATTCTGTGACATCGTGCTTGAGCCTGATGAAACAAAGGCAAATATTCAGTTACAGGTCACAAAAGGAAGAAAAACAAAACTAAAATAATCAGTACAGAGAACTTACTTTAGAAGTTATTCTTTTCAATATAAATAATAATGTTTATGCTTTCAAGAGAGTGATAATGGATAATTTCTCTTGTAGATGAAGAAAACTTCACAGCAAAAAGGCAAAGAAAAATTTTCAATAAAATCTTGTAACATTACCTGGAGGTCATTTTGGGGGTTCCAGTCTGAATCAAAAATGATGCAGGTATCAGCAGCAGTAAGATTAATGCCCAAACCTCCTGCCCTTGTACACAGCAGGAAAACAAACCTATCAGAATCAGGTCTTGAAAACCTGTCAATAGCTGCCTGACGCAAGTTGCCTCTTACTCGGCCATCAATTCGCTCATATGGGTACCTGAAAAACAGATGCATTTTAGGGATTGCTTTACTGCAATGGCATTCTTTCTTTAGAAGAATATGCAATTTTTTAAAAAATTGAAAGAAAAAGTAATATGCTACTATACAGGGTCAAAAGAACTACAATAAACTAAGTGACTGTTCCTGTATCCACTAACTTCATCAGTAAAAGACATCGTACTTTGTCTTCCGCTCTGCACCTTTTGGTAAAGAACAGACTTTCACTCCAAGAAATGAAATAAACATTCAGGCCTAAGCTAAAAAACCCCAGAGCCACCAAAACATTTAACTTTGCAGTACACTAAGAGGTTTAAAGCTCTCCATATGAAGTAATTTTGTATTCACTCAACAGAAAAATCTCAGTACTTGCAACATACAGGTATGTTCTTTCTCTTAATCAGATCACTACAGAAAATACTATAGTGTTTGAATTTCATCCTTTTTCAATATGGATTACTCACAGGTTAAATACTGTGGCCACTGAGGAAGGCACAGTTTATTTATAATTGTATTATATTGTTGCTCTCACCGTCTTTGAATGAGGTAGTCTTCCAGTATGTCCAAGCAGCGCACCATCTGGGAAAAGATAAGCACCCTGTGGCCACCAGCCTTCAGTTTTGGCAGCAGCTTGTCAATCAGTACTAGCTTGCCAGCAGCCTGGATCATTGCCTGGAGCTGAAAATCTGGAGAGTCGGCATTGTGTGTTTCTTTAAACTCTTCCAAAATTTTCTCTTCAGCACCTGCAAAGATTGGACAGCAATACATGAACACTGCAAAGGGTTTTATTAATAAACAATGAGCTCGCCTTCAATACCCTATAGAAACTGCAGGAATGTTTTAAGCACTATATGAATAAACATTTATAAAAAATAAACATTTATAAAAAGTATTAAGGGTAAATTTAAGGCAAACATATACACAAATGCAGCATAAATAAAAAAGTAACTCTCAGAATTAATTCCTTTTTTTTCCTCTTTTAAACAACAGTGAACTCTTTCCTAAATAAATGACTAGAATTATTGATGCACACAATTTAAGGAAAAAAATAAGAAAAAATATTTTTAAAAAACCCTATTTCAACTGATAAAATGGATTTTTTTTCCTTTTTAAAATGCAACATGAAAGAAAAAAAAATCTTATTTCGACAGGAAAATACAATGAATACAAATACATGCCTGTGCCTCGAAAATCAGCCTTTAACACCCACATGACCAGAATCTGATCCTTCTATTATTAATTATAGAATCAAAATCCAAACAATGAAAAAACTAATTGGGGGAAAGCAGCTCTGAAATTATTAGTTTATCTCCTATTTAGCTTTTTGCTCACTGAATGCATTTTTTGTATCAATATGATTTTTTTTGTATCAGTTTGATAAAGCTATCCAATGTATATATTCTTTCCAGCATTAGTCAAAAGTTCTTCCTTGCCACTCAATTTGCCTACAAATGATATGCACCAGCATCTATTTCCTTGTTCTGCTCACTACCACAAGATCAAGTTCAAGCTTTCTCTTCAAGCTCTCCTATGCTTTTATTGCATTTTTTATGTAATTTCTACAAACAGTGGACAGTTTCAAGAATTATCAGATTGCTATTCTTGGCTACGTAAAAGGCTTAGGAACCTTTGTTCTAAGCTTATTTCACATCCAAATAAATTTCTTTCTTGGAACCATCTTTTTCAGTCCTTCTGCTTTTTTTTTTTTTAAAAAACAAAATTTAGTTTATAACGTATTTCTAGTCTGTATAATCTTCAGCTTAGATTCTTCTTTAGAATAACACAAGGAAAGATGGGAAGGCCGGGGGAGGGGGAAAGAACAGCTTACTGCCAGGCTTCTGCTGAGCATCTCTCTCTCATATCCCAGTTCTAAGTAGATGCCTGTAAACAAACACGGAAACGTACCCTCCCCGTGTGATCACTGGTTCAGTGCCTGCTGTAATGCGGCGCCTTAACTAGACACCACCCTGAGCAGGCTGACTGACGGCTGCGTGCTGCTCCACACACTTGCATTACTCGCTTTTACAGAACTTGAGGGATTCAGTGTGACCACATTTGAAGATAGTTCTACATCCCTGGATTTTCCTTATTGGGATTCCCTGTTCCAAGCACTACTCATCCTCGTTGTTTGCAGATAAGAAAAATAAGCCCATATGAAAATCATGTAATCAGACACTCAAAAGTTCCCTTCAATTTTATCACTCCCCATCTTGTAAAATGGGCAGAAATATCCAATTCTGTACTGAACTTTAGCAAGTTCAGGATACAGTAGCTCATACACAGCAACTTCAATGATCTTTCCTAGTTGCATCATTATTTCTTGTTCTACTGTGATATCCAAATTTAAGTTTTACTACCATGAAGCAAACCAATATGCAAACACAGCATCTGCAAAAACAAACCACCAAGCACACCACAACAAACCCCCAAACTGTTCTAATGAATGGTAAATTTACAGCAGAGCTTGGTCTCAGCAAGACCCACATCCAAACCAGACCATGACCTCCAAAAAGCTGCTCTTTCAATGACTGTCCTAACTTAACCCTGTAAATGGCCATCCTGTCTTTTTAATTCCTACTTCAATTGCAATTAAGTCATGTACACTGAGCATTCTGTTACCCAAAAGTTACTTGATGCAGTACCTGTGGGTCTGTAACAATAGGTCCTATCCTGGCTGATTTTTAGTAGGAGATGAAAGGAAGGTATATGAATATGTGTTTGGGTTTGGTCCATTAGGGAAATCAAATCCCACTTCCACTCCTAATTAGGAGAGGCTTCCAGGGCTCAACAGAGCAAAACAGAGTAAGGAACCCTTCCAGTGTTCAACACCCTAAGATGTGTAAGTACAGAAGCATTCCCCACTGCTGGCTCTTGGAGACAGAGAAAGAGGAATGATGTATAAATACTTGGGAATGGTTGCTATGGAGAAAACAAGGAGTCCAGCTCTAAGAAAAATGACAGACAATTCTTAGCCCAAGTTGGTTGGAGAATACACAAAATGTAGTAACTAGCTCTAGAAGTCTACTCACAGTCTCAGCAGACCACAAAACACATCTATCAATCAAAAAAAAACCCAAAAAAGCCACTCTGCATTCAAATCCTACCCTACTTCCATCACATAACCTTAACTGAAGAATATATAGAAGACTTGCTTGCAACTGTTATGCAAAACAAAACATATACTGTTCTACTTGGATATTCAATTACACATCAATACTGCTTGCTCACAAAACTTGCAAACTTGTAAGAAAATAAGAAAGATTCAGCAAAACTTTTAAAAAATCATTTAAGTCTCAAGAACAGAAATTGCTACTGCAACAAATCATTCATCAGAACATTATGCAACAGTAAGTACTAGCACTGCAAGACTTCTTAAGAGAACTACAATAAACTTGTATCATCACACTAAGTACAAAGATGTTGGTTATCAGTCAACAAAATAAAACCTTGGGTTCAGACAACTATAGGATGTATTTTCTGTCTTAGAACTACAAAGGACGTATTTGTTTAGTTCCATCTCCATGCTAATAACACTTGATTTATTTCTTTTTTCCCTCAAATCTGAAGGCTCACCTGCCATGCTGCTGAGTGAGATGAAGCAAGTCCAAAGGTTCAAAAATCACAAAAATGTTATAAAGGTAAATGCATTCAAGAGACAAACCCACCCCCTTTTATTAGGGTACAGATACAGTCATAAAAAAATATTTGAAATTTTCTACATAACCACCTGGACTTCAGCAGTCTCTAAATGACATTAAATGATACAAGCCTTCTGAGAAAAAAAGATCACTGTTGTAGGCAACACTGCAAGCACTACTCACAGACTCTACTTGACAAAACAAAGTAGCAGCAAAACATTCAGTTTATTTATTTTAGCAAACAAGAAATAAGGAAAAATAATGGCAAGGTTAAAACTATCTGAATGCCAAGAAGCATCAAGTTCAAAAGGTCATAACTTGAACATCCCAAACTATTTTCTGATAAAGTCATTCATATAATGGATTAATGTAAAAACAAACAAAAATCAACAAAAAACCCCAACAAACCCTGCACCAGAACCAAAAGGCTGCTTTACTGTATGCTCATTTGAGTTTAGAAACTGAGCAGCCACCAGCATGGCTGGGTTGAAGCACTTTGGGGTAACCCTGTGTCATGTCTTTGGAATAATTACTTATTCATGAAATAAAACCAGATGTAATTTCATGAATCGCTTTAAGAATCCCCCCCCATTTAAACCAAAAACGTCAAGGAAAAAAACTTAAGTACTGCAATAAGGAAGTCATACAATTAAAAAAACTGAAATCACATATGGCTCTCAAACAAAACAGTCTTCCATCATAAAGCTTATAACCACCATTAAACCAACCATAGGATAAACCATATACAGTAAGGAAGAAGAGTTGGGAAACATGAAATTAGCAGAATGCAACCCTGTACAGAGGCTTGTGTTACAACCTCAAAGGGAAGAACTGACCAACACGTACAAGTTTAGCATAGTTCAGACAGCTCTAGCTAACAGGTTCATCATCAGGCTGGTCACTGGAACACCCTCCCCAGAGAAGTGGTCACAGCACCACAAGTCAGAGTTCAAGAACCATCTGGATGACACTTCTAAGCCATATGATGTAATTTTACGTAGTCCCGTGAGGAGTAGGGAGTTGGACTCAACCCCTATGGGTTCCTTTCAACTTAAAATATTCTGTGATTCTATAGGACTTGCCAAAGGTAATCCTGATCTAAAACCAATAGCATCACACTGAAAAGCAATCTTTAAAACCTAAGATGACATTCATTCTTACTAGTTATATTAAGAAAATGAACTGATAACATGTAGCTATAAAAGGAGGCCTGGTCATGATTTCTTACCCTGCAACTTTTATTCAGAATTTAAATCACTATCTAATATTGTTCTACATCAAGAAATTAAGTAGCAGCTAACTATAACTCTGAATAAAAAATCTGCCATATTCATGCCAGCATCCAACAACCTGCATGATACCTGAAGTCTTGTTTGTCAGAAATAACAGAAAGAAAACTTGATAATATCAACACTAACTTTATCAGGGCTAGGAAGCCATGGAAAAAAGCACAGAAGCCTGCCAAGCAGTGCTGTCCTGGCTAGTGCATATCCATACCTACGAAACCTAAAAGGCTATCTCACTTTTCTACTTCAAATACATGAATAAACAAAAATACAAACTAGAATAGAATTTATACCTAACTGAATAACCTTAAAACCATTTTTCAAATGAGGAGAAAAATAGGAGGCCTACCATTAATAAGGTATGGATGATTGCAGCATTTTCTTAATTCCATCATAGTGTTTAAAAGATTAGGTACATTTGCCTGACCTCCACCCTTGGAAAGAAATGTGAAATTCTTTTCAAGAATAGCACGATAGTATTTCTTCTGAATATTTGTCAGCTCAACTTCAATGATAGTTTCCTCTTTGGGGGCCAGGTTCTTTTCTACATCCTCCTTGAGACGTCTCAGCATCATCGGCTTCAAAATAGCTTGGAGTTTTTGCACCTGGAAAACAGATGTTTACCAAATAACTGAATTAAAACTGCAAGGCTTCAAATATTCATTTTTCAATTTCCTTAATTCTAAAATCCTTGCTTCCTACCTCAAATCCCATGGAGAGCATTTGTAAAAAAATCTTTCCTCTAGTGGCCTAGAGACTGAGTTCTCCTCATTAACCCAGTGACATACATACTTTAAAGTCAATGTTTAGTGTGTAGCCCTTCTGTTTAGTGATGCCTGTTATTAAAAAGACCTCAGAAGCATCCTTCTAGACAAGGACATTACTGCACACAAGTCATGCAGAGCTAACCCTGAGTACAGCTCTACAGGCAAATCTGACTGTAAGATCAACTTTTGCAGTTCACTTCTAATCACTAAACAGTGTTTAATGCTATTTTCCCCTTTAGAGATCTGCTTCTAATTATCTTCTTATTTCCTTAGTTTTGACATCCACTTAAGCAGAAAACTATTTAGGTCTGGTTTAAAAATGAAAACATTTTATCTTTAAGACTCTGATAATTTTTAGTGTCTCTAGGTTTTGTGGCATATACTTGAAGACACATCCTAAAGGGTGGAAGGAAGAAAATGTCCATTCTCCTAAAAAAAAAGCTAAATTTCTTCAATTTTTTGTAAATTCCCTTGCATGAAAAGTTCAAACATATTCCATATATATATAAAGAAAAACATTGGCATTTAGGTTGTCTCTCAAAGTACAAACCATCTCATTTCTGAATAGCTAATAATTCACCCTGAAACTGGTCATCATCTCCTGATAATCATGAACATGAGACACTTTCTCCTGAATTCCCGTAATTCCCTTAGGAATAAAGCAACTTCAGGAGGAAAAAGATAGATTAGTACGGTAGGATGAACAATTAAAAAACCCACATGAAATAGGATTGCAAGGAATGGAGAAAAAACCCCAAGTCGTTAACACATAACCTGTACCATCACTTGCAAGATAAATCCATTTCCAAAACATCTAATTGTGTGTCTGTCAGAGAAGGAAGTTCTTCCAACACTTGTTGGGCCAAGCAATCTAGGCTCTAAATCTGTTCATAACCAATGGTATTACTTTAGTGATAGTTCCATGAATTGCTTCAAAAGCTTCCAGTCATTTTGAGCTGGCCAGACAAAAGCTATGTTGAGAGTTCAGATATATTAACTCCAGTTCAAACACTGTATTAACAGGACTACATGACAAGAAGAGAACAAAACTGCACACAAAATTGCATGCAGTTATTGTCATAGGTTGCAAACAGCCAAATGAAGATGCCATGTTTCAGTTAACTGCTAATGCTAAGGTGATTTGGCTTTTTAAAAAAAATTTCTTACATGCAAGGAAACATTTTACATTTCAGATAGAAAACATGCTGCACTATATATTGATTTAAGCATCTCTTATCGGACAGCTTGAGAAATCTGTTTCTGAGTCAAACAAACCCTCCCTCCATTTGCTGAACTGGGTTCCAAGTATGTTCCTGTTTGCACAGAAGTCACTGAGAAAACTCTCAGATGTTAATTCCACAGAAGTTACAGAGGACAGTACCCTCGCTGATGCTGATACTTAAGGAAGAATGTCAACTGACAAGTTAATTCTCTTAGAAGCATTTTCATCCAGTAAGCATTACAAGACACACAACCCTTATTTTTAAACACTACATTTTAAGAAAGGGAAGTAACTTTTGGTCGAAAAGCAGAAAACTTAACAAAATGGAAACGAACAAAAAAAAAAAAAAAAAAAGGGATAAGCCCACCGTGGTCTTACAGTAAGCAAATAAGTATTATTTGTAAAAACAAGTAATGAAGTTCAGATGTAATAAGCTGGATAAATTCACAATATCTAAACAAAAAAGTAAGTGTGCAAGATAAGTTTACCTGCTCTTCAGTTTTAAGATCCCCAAATTCTTGCATGAATGTGGTTTCTGATGGGAAGCGACCTGGTTCCAAGAAGTGAAGCAAGCTAAATAGCTCTTCTACTGTATTTTGCAAAGGGGTTCCAGTAAGCAGCACTTTATGCTCCTGAAAGGTTAAGAAATAGTTGCCTAGGAATTCATCTCAATTAATTTTCAATGGAAAAATACACAAAATTACTTCCTCTCATCACCATATGTCTGTCTTATCTTTCCTTCCTTTTCCCTCCCCCACCTACTTACATAAAACTCTTTTCAAAACATTTCTAACTGCTACTCTGGCCTCCCTTCAGCGATAGCTCAGAAAAATACTTCACTACTTAAGCACGTTCCAAAGCCCTCCAAGACACAAGAAGAGATTTTACTGATCCAGACCATCCCAGGTCTGTCACAAGTACAATGAACTTTAAATGGCAAAACTACAGTTGAACTTATGCCATCACTTCCAATAAAAAAATCCATTGATTTACCACACGTCCAATAGACCTCAGTGCATTAATCCCATCAGAGCAGCTCTAAGTTTCTAACACAGTAAACCTGAAACAGAGTTCTTCTGTTCTACTATATGTTACAGAGCATGAGATGGGCAGAGACTAGTAACAGTTGCATAGTGCTTTAGAGGAGGAGCATAGAGAGGTTAAGCAACTAGCCCAAAGTCTAACACGAATTTAGTAGTATAACAAGAATCAATGTGAGAAGTCCCATATCTCTCTATCTATTGCCACTGCTGTAAGTTCAGCTTTCCTCTAATAGCAACAGTAGTAAGGACAATAAATTGTATACAGCATTTTTACAAACTTAAGTTATTAACCTAGTGTGACTGCATTCTCCTCACATTTAAAAAGAATCTCCTGACCACGAAAAAATAATTATTGTGTCCTTTAAATGGTAAATACCTTTACACGATCTTATTTTTCTCTGTGTGCTTAATACACCTATTTTGTATACATAATACAGAATTATGCAACATCAGAAGCACAATTACTTTTCCCTTCCTTAGCCACTCTGAAAGAACATCCTTATGGCCACACAACAAATTAATATTAGAGCCAATATTAATGCAGAGCAGTTTAACTCTCATGGCTGAATTTGGTCTCCTGACCACATTATACTTTTAAATAAATGTCTGTGTGAAGAAGTGACTATGGGTTAAGTCACATGAAAGGAGAGAAAGGAAAGAACAAATTTATTTTGATTCTCTTACCAGAATCCACATAATTCTAGGTCTAAATCAATGAAAAAACTTATTAAGCACCAGCACTCCAAAACTGAAGGTATGCATATGCTTCCAGGTATTTTACAGACTTTCTCATCTGCATTCCTTCACTTCACTCTTCTTAACACTTGATGATTTACTTCAGAAAAAAACCTTTTATTTTACTTCTAGATTAAATCATAAATCAGAAGTTATAAAAATACAGATGTTTGCACTGACCAGGTCCATCATCTTGAGTCCTTCCAAAAGCTTACAGTTCCTGTTTTTCAGCCTGTGGGCCTCATCAATGACCACGCAACGCCATGGAATGTTACGCAGCTCTGGGCAGTCAGTCAAGATCATTTCAAATGTCGTGATAATGGCATGGAACTTGTAGGACCCCTTTATCACACGACCCTAAAAAGAAGAGCAAACATTAAAAGTAAACGCCCTGGCAAAGAAAGGAAGTAATTTGTTTCATCTACAAAATTTATTGTTTAAAAATACAGAACAGTACAACGAGCAAATTGTTAATTTACAGTAAATTAAATCACTATTGTTGACTAAATCAGGGAATACAAATGCATAAGTTTGCTGCTGGCTTCATGAAAGGTGGTTTTAATTCTGTAAAAAGGCCCACAGAACCACTGTATGTTCATTTCAAAGAAGTTATACAAGTATTTCAGTTGTAATTCACATGGATTATACTAATGCCTTGAGGCATAAATGTATTGCTGCAATATTCAAACAAGACTTTCAGACTTTGTCAAGAGAATTCTCTTTTCTCTTTAAAATCATAATTATGTGAAGGTCCTCACAAACAACCCAAATGGGGCAGAAGTGCATTAAGGGTTCCTTTTTATGACTATTTGAATATTGTGCTCTCCAGTAATTTTTTTCCTGGTGGACACTCAGTATTCAAAAGCTGGAAGGAACCTTAAAGATAATCTAGTTCCAAACTCCCTGCCATGAGCCCCGACACTTCCTACTCAATCAAGTTTGCTCAAAGCTCCATTCAACATAGCCTTGAACAATTCCAGGGATGGGGCATTTACAACTCTAGTAAACAGCTTTGAAAGAAGTAAATGTCTGAACTCTTAAAAGGAGAATGCATATAATTCCATTTTTGTATATCTGTGTTAAGCAAACTTTAACAGGACAATTAACTTGATGTCTGGTACCATATTCACTATCATTCATTAAAAGTCTTATTTTCAGCACTGATACGAAGACCCCAGCCTGAATAAACTTTACTCATGAACATGAAATGAGCATCTTTCTGACATTATGCTATGCTTCTCCCCAATGCTGTTCAAAGAAAAATGCAGCTTGGTATCTCCAGTGTCACTGGATCTGTGCAGAAAAACTGTCTCTCTAAGAATGGGCCTCACACAAGTTCAAAGTCATTCTATGTTTTCAAAGCAGGACTGTGTCAGGGGTTGTATATTGAATACATTTAAAAAGAAACAGATATTTTACAGTGAGGTGACCATTTCTACCTTTAGACCTGTGCAAGACTTGAATCCTTTTATAAGTGACCTGCATATAATCCTCTCCAAACTGACTACTGATTCAATAAAATGATTGGAAACCTGATACCCTGAACTCAGCATTAAATCTGCGTTCTCGCATCAAGAACATTTCAGAGGGAGTAATGACCTGTTCAACAATGCTTTCTCATGGCATAGTCCAGAAACATTTATCTTCTTAGGGACAAAAAAAGTTGCTACTTAACAAACAGCAGATGAAGATATACTAAGTGGGCAGCTTTGAAAGCCAGCAAATTGAAATGCTGTAACCTTTTCATGAGCCAAGTAAACTTCCATCACAAACAAGTCAACTCTTTTACAGGGCTCTGTCATTAGCTCTATTTGGCATACATAATTTTCCTGATCTTAAAACAGAACTCCTTCCAAGAGGTACAACACTTCAGAAAAGCAAATGTTTTAATCTGATATTCCACCCAGGGAAGGCCGTCTAGAAGGACTTTTCAATTATATTGCTCAAGAACACCAGAATAGACTTCTCTATGAGAATCTCACAAGCAGAATGTCTTTGGTAATACCATATCCTTACTGTTGAAACTTATCCTTACCATATCCTTACTGTTGAAGCACCACTGCAGAAAGTTATTTTGTCATTGACAACTCCCTAGCATTTCACAACAACTTGACTCTGGTAACTGGTGTTGACTCTGAAAAACCACACTACTGCAGGTGGGTAGGTGTTTTATATGCATGCTGTCTCTTGCTATAGCCCTTCAAAGTCACTCAGACTTTCTCAATGTTCAGTTGTCTTTTTGAGAAACTGCTCAGCTTGAGAGGCTTCTTTTCACGTTAAGACCTAAAAAGTCAAAGACGCTGATGTCTTGGTTGATGTGTTCGGCAAGGGAACTAGAAATGAAACTGCCAAATCCTGTCTTCTTTCTCTCCCTTCTTGTCTCCCATCATACGCCCAATGATGATACTTTAGAGAATGCCAGACTGAACACTACATGGGGACTATTTTGTCAGAATACAAAGAGACTTTTTTCCCCCATAATTCAGTTTCTACCATGCGTTTCACAGCTGACACCATCTTACAAAGAATGGAACACAGAAGGTGACACATCTAAGCTAGCTGCCACCAAAAGGTTGAGTTCACTCCCTTCCCCCTTTATCTGCAAACGTAGCAATTGTCTGAATCTCCTCTTAAGCCAGTTCAGGGAGTAAAGCTAGCAGAAAATGATTCATTTTCTCATTGCCATGAGTACTTGGTCATTACTCGCTATGGGGTTAAATGACTGCCACGCTCACTGCAAGAGGCAAGTTAAGAATATGGCAACAGAGAGATCAAAACTTTCTGCAGCATCTTGCTGTAAATTCTTTTAGTCATCTCTAGATCAACGAAACAACCTTGCCAAAATAACACTAAGAATCTGCACAGTAAGTGGGATTTTTCTGATGACGTTCCTTCAGGTCTCATGCTAGGTAACTGCTGTATCCTAAGGGGAAGAACATGCTGAGAACAACCACCGCTTAAATGACAAACAAACGTGATTTTTAACACAGGAAACATTTCAGTAGAGACAGTATTTGTATAAATCCAAATTTTTAAAGTATATAAAATATCAATCTCTGCTAAGAAATTATTTTTAAAAATTATTTCAATTCCAGTTCATTTGTATACTATACATCTAGGTAAGAAGCTAAATGTGGTAATTATCATAAGAAATAGCATAGGATCCTAGAATGGCCTGTCTGAGTTGAGATCTTATAGATCATCTAGTTCCAAGCCCCCTGCTGCAGACAGGTACACCTTTAACTAAACTGGATTGCTGAGCTCCATCCAACCTGGTCTTGAACACTTCCAGGGATGGGGCATCCACAACTTCTCTGGACCATTAGATATCAGTGTAGGAACTGTTAGTCAGTTAAATTTTTAACAACCAGGTATATGATTTTGATTTGAAAGTTTCTTTGATAAGTTGCTGGGACAATTACTGTCAAGACCAAACAGATGTAACATCTAACCAATATAAATTACTTTGTGTTTTTGTACGCGACTCTATTTCTGTTTGTCCTTAATGGCATGTCAAGTTGTGCCAGTCATCACCTTCAAGAGTTTTTAATCAGTTCTTTCCCTGTAAAAGCATATTTTATACCTTGCAAACACCCTCATAGCTTTGCTCTAGGACTCCAGTTTTTCAATGCTCTTTCTGAGGACAGGAAGTGAGAGCTAAGCAGGACTACCCACCACATTACTGACAAAGAGAAGAATGCTGTAACTTCTCTCATCCTTATTAAAGATTTGTTTCCTCCTACACACTAGCCCTTTTCACCACAGTCTCACAGTACGAACTCATATTTAACTGGTCATGTGCCATGGCACAAAATAATCTACATTTGTCTTACAGCCTTCCCAGAGCTGAGCTCTCTGCCTACAGTAAGAATCTTCATTCCTTGTCCACAGACAGCCCTATATTTAGCTATCCTGAGTATTGTTAGCTTCGATCTCATTTATTAAGTAACACAGTTTACTCTGTACGCATGAACTGTCTTAATTATTTACCACTCTCCCCCATCTTTGCATCATTTGAAAACTTCCTCAGTAATGATTTTATGTTTTATTTCAGGTCATTGATAAAAGTGTTACATAGCTCATGGACACAAACCAATCCCTGAAGAACCATGCTGGAAATGCAAATCATTTCTCATTTACAATTACATCAAGACATATCAGTTAGCCAGTTTTAAATCCACTTAATGTGTGCCATATTGATTTTATATCCTTCTAGTTTATTAATCAAAATATCCAGTGGCATAAAATCAAATGCTTTACAGAAAATCTAAATGTATGAATTCACCATTATCAATTCCTTAAGCTCAGTTGAAAATAATACTCCACAATATTTCAAATCAGGTTGAACTTCCACACTTTTTATTTTTCCTCGTAAGTGGAGAGGATTATATTATTTTGCAATATCGTTCAATGTACGCACATTATTTTCTATTTTCTGTTTACTCTGGGCAAAGTCATGCACTTAAGAGTAGAGGTCTGTTGCTCTTCTTAGCTTCTGTTTCCCAAATAATTTTTTGTTTCTACCCCTAATCTTTTCTGTACCTGCTTTTCTTCACTCATAGGAACTATTCAACCTGAGCACAGTAACAGAGATTCAAAATATATTCTGACTTACAAAATTTGATAAAGAAGTATCAACAAGTCTAATTTATGGAAGCAAGTCTTTCCTGGAATGGTAGGTAAAGATTGATTTTTAACCTTAGTTCCAATTAAAGTAGTTTTTCCATTAAGAATCTTTTCTGCCAGCTCTCCTCAGGAATGCATAGTAACAAACGTTTCATGAAACAATGAAGCTCTAAACAAGAGTTGCACCATCTCTTGGTGCCCCCTCTATTTCCAGCTGATCTACTGGCTGCTATTAAAAAGCACTCTCCTTATTAATACATGTATCTTCTTTATTAGCTAAAACCTAATATATCAGTACTGCAAAACTAATTGATGCTTAAACTAATAAACAGTAAAGCATATACAAAAAAAGAGGAGAAAAATCATGAAGAGCTTTTACCTGTGGATCTTTGAAATACATTTCATACAACTGAATGGTCCGTCGACTTGCTTGACTCCCATGATACACAACCACGTTTAACTCTGTCCAGGTGCGGAACTCCCTTTCCCAGTTGGGAATTGTGGACAATGGTGCAATAACCAAGAAAGGACCGTGGATTCCTTTCAAATATATCTCATAGAGAAACGTAATGGACTGGATAGTCTTTCCCAACCCCATTTCATCTGCTAAAATGCAGTTTCGTCTGAAAACAATAATAAAAACAGTCTGAATGATTTATTCCTAACTTAAAACATAGAAAATCAGTAAGAAGATAGCCTGAATAAACCAGATATTTCTAAAATGACAAGTTTACACTGAAAAGATATCATAATCTTTTTGCATTTTAAACAAATGTTATGATTTGTGTGCAATAAGCATGGATATACCCCTTCTAAGTACCGCTCAATTTCACAACAGGAAGAAAGGGGTAGCAGGGCTATGCACAAACTCAAAGCATTTGCCACAAGAATCTATCCAAAATGTTCCACCCCAAATTAGTTTGTATATGACTCCCACAGCAAAAAATGAGACATGTAAATGATTCTAAAACATAGATTTAGATGATTACTTTAAAAGGTTATTATTTCAAATAAGCTATAAAAGCTTTTCCAAAGCAGGATTCAGCAGTAAGCAATGTTTTACGTACGTGTTGTACCAATTGAAAAGAAGCCAGTTTACTCCCTCCAACTGGTATTCCCTGAGTTTGTTATTGTTTTTATACTCCCTGGAACTCTCCGATTTCTTCCAGTCATCGGCAGGAGGTCTCTCCTGTTTCAAATACAGCAAATCCCATTAGTGGTTTCTAAAAGACCACATTACTTTACTATTTTCAAATAAAATCCTCTATATGGAGCCAATTCTTACCACACGCTCCATTTCTGGCTCCCTAGACATCAGTTTCTCAAATTCTTCAATCTTAGCTTGGTCGATGTCTTGCTTGAGCTCCCAAGTGCTGTCTTCATAAGGAAGCGAACACCATTTCACCAGATAATGCGTTACAGGCTTTGTTAAGACAAAAACAATATTACATCACAATATAGAAAGAATAAAAGTGTAACCATTCTTACAGAAGACCTGAAGGCCAGATAAAATTCAAAAAGCTTTGTCAGACCTGAATCAGCCAAAAGGATAAGCAAACAGCAAGCTGACACCTTGACAACCTAACGAAGTAAGATTAGAATGTGGGGAATGCAGGCTTTTCACTAAAACAAGCACACTACATTTGAAATCACTAAGGATAGACTAAAATTTAGAAGTAAAACAGATTAATTTTTCAACCCTTACAATTTCTACAATTTACTACATATTGAAAAAAGGCAACAGTTATCTTTTATCAGTGCCATCAAAAACTTCCTACCAGGCAACTCAACCACTGCCACTCACTTCTAGAGCAATATGGAAACACTGGCACAGCCAGTGAAGCTTTCTATTCTCCCAGGACCAAAAAGGAATCTCCTAGAAGAAAAAATGGTCTTGTTCTGCAGAACAAGTCATTAAAAATGAAAACAACAGTGAATTCATGAACTCTTCCCCAACAGTTAGTCCAAACCATGTCTAAACCATTATGATACTTAGCTAAGACTCTGTCTTGCAATTTTCATTTAAATTCTGCATTACATGCAAGAATATCATATTCCTACTGTATTAAGTACCACTCCTTTGTTGTCATTAGGTTGTTTTGTGGTGGGTTTTGTTTTAAATATAGGTAACTCCTAAGAAGTTTGAAATTTTCACTAAGTTCCCTTTATTTTAGGGAAACTGCTATATTTGCCAATGTTTTCTCAAACGTGTTTCTATTTTCTACACACATATACTGTGGTAACTTCTATAAGTGTTTATTATATTCACATTTCTAAACAATAAATTCTAAACACAGTGTCTATATGACTACAGATGCACTAAAAGTTTTGTTTACCTCTCCATTATCATCTGTGCTACGTGAAAAATCCATGATTCGATCAACTTCCACATAATCTGGATTAAAAAGCTCATCATCAATCTGTTCAAAGAGAGAGGTAAAAATATAAAAGATATCTCTATTAGCCCTTCCTGAGAGGAAAAATTATTATATATTTCACCAGGCAATAATATTTTGGGTCACGGTGACACAGAATTTATATTTGGCAAACTTCAACATGTTAATTGAAATGCTACAATTCAGCAAGATCATTCCCCGTGAGGGAATCAGACTTCTCAGACTTTGTTAACTGGGCCTCTTAATTACTGTGTGAAACCTTTTACTGTGAGAGAATGTTTAAGAATATTTTAAATGAAGTGTGAAATTACAATTCACTAATGAGCAATCGAAAAGGCTTATGGCATGCAATGCATTTAGCATTCTTGAAAACTACAGCTTGCAATAAAGAAATTAGAGCCTTGTACACTAAGTGCCTTTGGATTATTTTAACTACAGGAATTGTCTAACAGCTTTATAAGCAAGATTTGAAGATTATTATTTCAAAAACAGAGAAAAGACAATGCATGCACACAGTTTCTCCAAAAACCACAATTTGTTATGTTCTTTCTTATCCCTTCAACAACTTAGGAGATACTCTTGCATACTAAAACACTGTGTTTATTTTTATATTTTTAAGATCCCCTCCAACAGAAGAGACAGACAAAAGATCTAAAGACTATGTACATTTTAAAAGCCTTTTCTAAAGCAAGAACAAATTCCAAGTATTTACAATAACTTGTGATCAACTTGGAAACAGATAAAAAAAACACATAGAAGGAATTCCAGATGCCTTCACTGAGAACAGATGAAAGTTTTCATTTTGCAACAGGTTTTGCTTGGCTTGAATGATATAGTAAAATAAATATAAATAAATACAGTAGCTGATGAACCTGATTTTTTTTTCTTAAAAGATAGCATTTTACTGAAAGGTAAGCTTTCAGAGACACAAATCAGCAGATCTGGTCTTTTATTGACAGAACCCCTGCCACATTACTGCTTATGGCTCTAAGTGAAATTAAATTGATGATAAAAAGCTTAGAATCCCTAGTGAGGAGCAGTCCATAACACAGAAAAATGGGATGCATTTTTTCTGGCATAATCAGCTCTCGAGAAAAGAGACATGGTACATGGTACAGTCATGCTTACAAAGCAAACAACTGGCCACTCACTTTAAAAATAACCCAAAAAACCTACTAGAGGAAAAAGTATACAGTCAGGATAGATCACTTGAGTTTCACAGACTTGCAAAGCTGATGAACCTGATGGTTCTGGATTCATTTATACCAGTTCATTTATACCAGAATAAATGCTACTGATATATCACACAGTTATTCAAAATGTTCTGCTTGTACACAGAACAAGAACTCATAAGAATATTCCTTAAAATACCCAAAAGAAATAAATCGTACTTCTGAAAGGAATTTGTTCTGGCCCTGTTTTGCCTTAAACCGCTTAATCTTCTGCTGAATTCTCTTGTCTTTGTCCAGCTCTTCCACAGATGCCCACTGACAGTGAAGGTAAGAACTAGAAGATGAAATAGAAAAATCTTACTCAAAACACTGCTTCCATTGCAATCCTTATGTATCCCACTAGTAAAACTAGATCTTTCCAGCACATTGTAGTGCTATGCTTGGAAAACTGGACACTATCTTCTTTATCATACAGGTTATTAACAAATCATCATTACTGAAAGTAATTACACTTACTAATAGAGAAACTTGTCAAGAAATAGAAACAACTCCCACTCAAAATTTAAATATATACCATCTACATTTGGTGTTTGGCACAAAGCTAGGACGATTTCTATTGGGTATACTTAAAACACTATACAAGACATTTATCATAAATGTCACTATTTAGCAATATATTCTAGCAAAGAGCAGGGTTTTTAGAAGTTAAAGAAAAATGTAAACATTTTAAGTACTAACACCCTATATCATTTTTTTTTGTGAGAACAGCACTGTAATTACAAGTTGCTTATGAGTCAATTGTCGTTTTAATACTGACAGAAAGAAAACCCCTTGTAAATGCAGCTCCATAGTAATAATTCCTCTTTAAGAAAACACAGAGTAAGGAAAAGCATCTCTGCCAAACTGACTTGTCCCACTCTATAAATTTAGAGTCTGTCAAAAGTTCTATTGCTAAGACATGAATAGTTAATATAAAAATTACATGTCTATGTAATAGAACTAAACAATTACAATTAAGCAATTAAACATCATGCAATAAATAAGATAGTGCAAAAGGTACAAAATGACAGCATATTTTAAAAAGTCAACTATATGCAGTTAGCTGCAAGAAACTCACTTTCAGCAGGTTTCTGTCTCTCAGATAGAAAATTTGGTAAAATTAAACAAGATATGCTATTTTTGTACAAGAAAAGTGAGCTTATCCAGCTCTGAAGTATTTTATTTTAAATACTGATTGCATTGCAGTTTCAGAGTCCAGAAGTGAAACAACATGCTGCTGTCGCCACTCTAACATCCCTCTTATGGACAATGATCTATTGGAATATGGAAAGCCATCTCCTTTGTTTATCTTAGACATTTTGTTGAACACAAATCTTGTTTTTGAAACAACATCAAGGGTTATTTTTGAGTAGTTTGCACACATGTTACTCTACAGTTGCAGTCAGACCTACACAGCTACACAGGCATGAGCTCATGAATCTGCATGCATAACAAGCCTTGAAGCTTTTAACAGCAGAGCAACTTTACCTATGGATTTAATTTTGCAGAGAACACAAATTAAGACAACACTATCAAACGTAGTACCACCAGTGCAAGGTATTTCCCTGTTTATTTGTCACTGGTTTGGATTAAACATTAGGTATTCAGTTATATCAATTACAAAACCAGTTTTTGGAAACTATTTGGAAGTTACGTGAACTTGAAGATAGCAATCGAACTTATAACTTTACTTACAAGTTTTTGTACTTTACATAGAATTCCTCTATTTCTACTTCCTCTCCGTTCTCCATCTATAAGAAAATAAATGTTGAAACATGAATTAAACCCCTGAACAGCCCAATTTATAAATGATTAAAAGCTATCTCAAATATGGAATAAGGTCCCCACATAGATACACAAGTGGAGGTGTAGGAAAAGGTTTGCGGGGGAGGACATGGGTGAGGAGTTTCCTCCAGCTGCTTACCCAAGTACATACTGCACTGCTTACTACAACTTCCAAGACATGAATCATTTGAACTCCTCCCTAACCACATGCAGCTTCATTCACAACCTCACCCCAAATCTGGCTTTCTGCCAAACCCACAGTGTTAAGTAGAAGCCAAGTGTACCATTTTCTCAGGCAGCAGCCAATTAGCAACTGCACTCCTGAATGCCATATGTATTATTTTTGGCTGGCTCATGGCAACTTTACATTGTGGGTTTTGTAATGTTTTAAAAAAGAGTTTTAAAAGGGGTTTATTCCTCCATATAGTTAATAACTCCAAACAAGAAGCCATATAAAACTAAACCTTATACCTCTGCTAGAATTTTAGTGCATCGGTGTTCATGGCTTTAGTTTTACTCAATGGTGCAATTAAATTCACTCAGGCAAGATGTCTCACATACAGAGCAGCCAAATTAAATTAACACCCAAAAACTACATTTAAAGCAAGGTTAAAATTGTGATATAAACCAGCAAAACCAAGGGCATTCAGTGCTAAGGGTTGAGAGTATCCTTAACTTATCCCTAGTGCCAAAGTATTGCATAACATATGGCATGTAATACTTTGTTGAATTACTCCTGAACCCAGCCATAGGACAAACTAAGGACAGTGCACCAGGCACACATTTAGAATTCAGTTTATGTCACAACATTAACGGTTTGTGTTTACTAATGAACTTTGGAACAATTTTAAATAGAAGAGCATTTTCTGTTTTACACACTTTATCAGGGACAACAACATCTGTAATAAATATTGTATGCAGCACTAAATAGACAAAACTGTTGACTGCTGTGTAAGTCAACACTCTTTGTATTTATACATACACATTTTGAAAAGAGAGAGAAAATATATACATATATACACACAAGAGAGACTATGCTAAAACTTCAGTTGTTTCCTTCTAGTTGCTACGTCCACAGCACTGCAGTTAAGGAAAAACAGTAGCAACTGTATTAAACTGTGTTCTAGCACAGTAAAGTTCATTCATTTCTAGTCCCTGATTCACATAGTATTTCTATGCTTTCGGATTAGCAAGGGATTTTATCAGTTTAGCATACATATCTCTCCAGCACAGTCTGCTTGTGTTCCTTTCTAGAGAGAGAAACAACACCAGACTTCAACTATTTCTCCCTAAAGGAAAGGAAGAAGATAAGGTGTTCCTGGTACTACTTCTTGCTCTTCTTGAATCCTCTGTCAAAGAAGATAAACTGTCCAAACTATCCCAAACCTCTAAACACAGGGAAGAGACTTCTCTGTCACTTACAAAGACACTGTCAAAGGAAGGAATCTGAAGACCATCAAGATTCTTCTTTAAACAAAAAATTTAAAAGAGTCTTTCTCAAGAAGGTATTCATATTTAGAGATCAAAACTGCTTTGAAAAAAGAAGCATTAATAAATGAAGATCACATTATCTAGAACTTATTCACTGCCCTGAGGCAAAACTGGTCTTTAAGAAGTCAACTCTAATTTTAAGACATTAAACTCTTATTTTCTAAAATGTAGTGCGGCCAAGTCTCTTTGATTAGTGTTAAATCAGAATCCTCTGAGATCCATCAATCTTACAATGACAACATTGTTAAACACCTTTACGTAGAGGTTTCATATTAGCCAATTTAACTCCCTTCAACAGTATTTCAGTCAAGCATATTTTCCGTCAGCTGCCAACTTAATAACAATAATTTACAATGTAGATCTTGATAAATCCTGTAACTCTCACAAGTAAAACACTTTTGTATTGTCTAACAGCTAATAACTGGTCTATGTTATTATATGTTCCATGAGAGTGAATCAAAGATTCATTTAAGCAAAAGTTACTTCAGAAAAAATGTTCTTAAAATCTTAGTCTGGAATTCAACACTTGCGCCCTCCTCCAAAAATCTAATCACGTTCCAATTGCCAGCCCTCAAGTAGGAGTTAACAGTGCATCAGTTTAGAATATATGAGACAACAGCCTATGACCCCGATGTCACTGTCCAACCCCCACTACATGTAGATTTACATTAACTAGGCAAAAAGGTGAGATAGAACATTTATGCAAAATTCTCCCAAAATTGATTACGGAGACATCCTCAAATAACACACACCAGACTTGGGCAATGCAGGACATTTCAAATTATCACTGCCAGCTGCGACCAGAATTGACAATCTGATCCACAGTCTCTGCAGATAATTGAGTAAATAAATGACCCCTTCCTTCAAGGAATGCAAAGCAACACATAAGAAACAATCACCTCAATTGATACACAGCACTAGACTGTAAACTTATCAGTTTGAGGAAGAGATGTAGGCGTTGTGCACATTTTCAATTAGGTTGAATTCTCACATCTACTGGTAGGCAAAAAGACACGTTCAGATGTGTAACATGCAGGTATAATGTTGTACAGACTCCACATCTTTCCATAATATGTGCTATTTGTGCTGGATACTATATTCAGCTCTAGACATTCCTTTTCAAAGTTAAGAAGCAGAAATTCAAAGGGGACTGTATAAAAAATTTCAACATACAAACTTAAGACACTAGGTTTGGAAAGAGAGTGATACATATACTTAATGCTTTCTGCAAGAGGAAAGAGTATTCAAGGGAATTCAATGTTCCATGTTAAGGACAATAAGGGAAAACACTGTCTTTTATACTTCAAACATGAACTAATTTCTACCTTTTACTCTGTATCTTCCAAAAATGGCTGCAAACAGAGTGCTGCATACTATCTGGTGACTCCACAACCAGACTAAGACTATTTCTGAGAAAACCAGCATGATTTTATGATAAGAATACTGCTCCAAAAGCATAGTCATGATCTAATGTCCTTTACTCGAACGCAACATCTTTGTTACAATCTAATCCACTGAAAGGTTTCCTAGTGAAGCCTTTCCTCATGTTTATTTTATGCACTGGTCCTGATCGCAGCAATTTTACTTTGATTAGTAATCTAACAACCAGGGTTTTGATGACGTTAGTAGGAGTGTAAAAGACCTTTAATAAAAGCACAGTTGGATACTTCAGATGTTAAATATTAACATCCTGAAATCCTTTTTTTNAGAGAAGAGCAGGGAAAGAAGAGACACCCCTCAAACCTGCAAATACAATCCATAAAAAACATTAAAGAAAAAGCTCAATATAGAGCTTGCCTCCAGCAGAGCTTGCAATCAAAGACATGTAGGCAGCAGACCAACCACTTCCCACAAACTGCAGCAAAATACACACTCCCCATGAGTAATCACACCTTTGTTTGCAGGGGAGAGGAAGAAGACAAGAATAATTGGTGAAAAACAGCTTCCAATGTAAAGACATTTATGAAAAGACCACATTCTCCTCTCTTGCCTAGTAGACCATCAGGACAACTAATTACTCAGTTTATATTAACTGAAGTTTATTTGAAAAATAAACCTATGATTTGAAATAGAAAATACAGCTCTAAACTTAAAACTTCCAGGGCTTTTTTTTTTTTTTTTTTTTAAATGGTGTGCAAGGTGCACAAACAAGTCAGACTGAATCACAGCCAGTCATGACATTGCATGTAAGTAGGTTTACAAAGCTGTTAATGATGTTAGGACAGGAGTAACAACATTGAACACACAAACCCCAGATTAAAAAAAACCCAAACCAAACTAAAAAAGAAACGACCACAACATTGGAAAAAAAATAAAAATAAATCCATGAATAAAGGCAATTTTCCTTTCTCCAATTTGAAAATTAACACTGAGGAAAAGAAATAGTTCTGGTTAACTGAGATCAATGTGAGCACTGTATCTGTATAAGTCAGATAATTTTCTGTCCAACCGTAGTACAAGCCAGAGAATTAGCTACGCAAGAGTCTATAAAATATAATCATGCCCTTTTTGGAACAAGTTCTTTTTCTACTTCCTACTTAGAGTTTTAAATTTTGGAAGTGTAAAGGCCAATCAAGTTGTGAAGCAGACCAGAAAAGTCCATAAGCAAAATAAGAATGTAATTAGCAACCAAGGCAGAATCGAGAGAACCTCACTGAACTTGAGTGTTACTTTCACCATCTTAGCACAGTGACAAGAAGATATAAATCACCGATACATGTAACATACTTGATCACATGCTAATTTGTTTTTAGCTGTTAAGCACAAGCACTGTCAAAAGACGAAAAAATTATGGGCAAGGGTAGAAAAGGCAGAAACCTCCAACTCCTACTCTGAAGTGAAGAGCACCACACATTTCACCCAGATAAGTATATTTGTAAAAATCAATTTTTTCATCCAAGAAAATGCAAGGAATGAGTAGAAGATTAAACAATCTGTTTTGTGTATGTCTGTCCAAAAGCATACTATCTAAATACACTTTCGGGAACCCCCTGTATTCAATAGAACAGTTTTTCAGTTTGCAATATCCGAGGTATTTTAAGAACTCAATAGGGGCTTCAGCAGAAATATGCTTAGCCTATTTAAATATATGGGGGGAAAGGGGTTTGTTTTACCTTTTTCTTGACTGAACGGCTACTCATGATCTTCTCCACAACAGGACCTTCAGCATCAGCAGATTCCTATATCATAAATACCACACAAGAGTTATGGGAATGCATCTTTGTTACTTAAAGACTTGCTTTATTAGAAAAACTTTCAAATAATATCTTGCAACAGCACCTTAATACACGGAAGGACATTATCCCCCTAGCATGAGAACTTAGAGGGCTCAAATAGATTTAATACCATAGCAAAGGATTGAAGGGTACCTGTCTAAACCCATTTTTAAAAGCTATTGCAACTCCAGTTCTCTCAGTAAGGTTGACATGCACAGATAAACAGGTATAACCACAGGGGCAGTTCACCTTTCCTAAAATAATACACACTTTCAGCACCAGACAGTCTAAATATCAGATGATGTTCAGAAACTCCAGTTGGCTGTGTAAGTGTCCACACGATCAGTATCAAAACTGCCTGTAATTCTCTATTACATTAATTCACTAATACAACAGGAGGCAAACAGACAAAATTGTCTTTCTGCTAAGACACAATTAACAATGGAGATCACACATAATATTTCACAAGGCTTAACAAATTGCCAAATGAAATACCAAAGAACACGTATATATTCTCCAATAGGTCATCAGTTAAATGAAGTAGTTCTTTGAAAAAGCACTACAAAACAATGAGATGGTTACAACAGTCATTCCTACAGTATTACCCCTCATCTTATTCAAACTATTTTATCCATCATTTACATTGCACGGAGAATAAAGTGTACCCTGCTGGGTACTACAAGGCAGTAATTTCATAAAGGAGTTCTTATGGTGCCTAGCAGCAGGGGACAAGCTTGAGTGGTTTATTAAAGTCACAGAAGCCAGACCACTGAATTCACAGAAGTAAATTCAAGATTCCTAGCAGTACAGTTTAGGTTTCCTTTAGGTAGAGACCATTAATTTCAAAGAACTTAGCTTGAACTTTCAAGCTGTGTATCATCAGCCTGAAAACAAAGCCAGGAATTGATATATTCTTTAAGAATGTAAAAAATTAATGCCTTCTGGCACACTCTGACAACCATGTCTGAATATCATTCAGGGAAAGGGTCCATATTTGAACTTTCAAGTTACAGCCACTTTTAGTCTGTTCATATCTGACCTGTTGCTCTGACTGAGAAGTATTTGAAGGAGAGTCTCTTCCAGCAGCATCAGCATCATCAGCCTCCTCATCTGAAATCTTGAACTCCAGGTCTTCTGTATAACGCTTCCTCTTCACCTGCCTACTGGAGCGTCGCTTCTGAATAGAAAGCATTAATATCTTTCATGAGAAACAAAACTGATGAGCAGCAGAATACCTGAGAAAACTTCTTTGTGTTTCTCAAATACACTAGTGTGTAGTCAATGCTATAATTTTTACAGCACCACGGTAGAAATACTACACTCAGGATACTACTATTCTGAACTCTGGCCTGTTAGCAGTTCTTAAACTCTGTAAGCAAAAAACAACAACAAAATCCCAAAACAAAACAAAAAGACACAACTATAAACAAAAATCTGCTTTATGCTTGGAGAGTGGGTTCCCCCCCTTCGCCCTTGTTCTTAACGTTACTAAAAACACGTTAGAAAATTAGAAAGCCTGTTTCAGAAAGCAACTAAAACCCAACAACTTGCACCTTTCCATTCACATCTTTGACAAACTTTGACAGATGGCCAATGCAGGAACTGAACACCACCTTTCCACAGCACGGCCCACGGCGTTGCTAAGCAGTGACAACACACTTTCTTGCTCTCTCCCCATCCACCCAGTGGTACCAGGATTATCTTGTAGGGGAAACACAATGAAATACAATTTCCTCACTCCACTGACCCAGCACTGTTCAGAAAGGCATCCTGCTGCACAGCATGGG
This sequence comes from Pachyramphus minor, assembly GCA_013397135.1. Lineage (NCBI taxonomy): Eukaryota > Metazoa > Chordata > Aves > Passeriformes > Tyrannidae > Pachyramphus > Pachyramphus minor. The sequence continues at coordinate 84,591 of VYXB01005448.1, read as the reverse complement.
AAAAGACCCCAAACTAATACAGGAGAATGAAAAACTTGAACCACCCCAAACTGAAAACATGATTTCTGTGTTCCGACACACTCGTCACCAGGATGAGAGAAAGCTTCAGCAAAACTGCAGAAAACAATCTGTAAAATACTCAAGCATGCATTTGACAGAATTTGCAACTTGATGCTCAGTCGCTGGGCATCATTTTCTACAAAAATAAAATTCAAATTCCCAGATAGTCTGCATTTGGTTATATATTTTGAAAAGCTGAGAGCATATGCTGTTAAAGGAAACCGTCAACTTAGCATCAAATATCTCAATGGACTAATATCAACTGTTAAAAACCACCTTTATGAATTGATACACTATTTATTTATACAACTTTCTCAGCAACCAGACATCTTCACTGGTACATGCAATAATTTATGCAGCTTGTTTAACAGACCTATGCACCTGAGTCTCAATGTACATAGATAAAATCAAATATTTACATTTAGATAATTAGTCATGTTTTTTAAAGCACAAATATCTGATGCACTTCACAAAATTAGAAATTCTTTCTTTAGCTGAAAATGAAAATTTTGAGCAAAGGTTAAGCTTACATCACCCTTTTAAACAACGGTGATGTGGCTTCTACCTTGGACACAGTAACTTAAGGGGGTTTCCAGAAAACTGTAACAATATTTTTATACTTCAAAACAGACACCACTTGACAAATTTGCATCTTCATTTACATAATCACTGATGGGAAAATACCGATTTTCTTTTGGCTGTGTAGGTAAGTCTTACCATTATTTTTGGTGCCAAAAATCTCTTTTTCCATTTCCCTAACAGAAAGAATGCCTAAAATATAATGGTAGTTCTTTATTTGAATTTTATTGACTTGACGAACTTCCTGTTTCCTCTTACATTCATATGAAGTTTTGCAATTGATATGCATTATTGTCAGAAACTGTGTATGCATTTACCTGCATCAGATTATCTTTAACTCATTAACTGATCTATAGGTAGAAAGGAGTAATAGGCTTGATAATGGAATATAAAAAGTTTGCATGGTAACACAAAAAGGTAAGTATTTTTGCTCCTTAAATATAACAATGTATTGCTTCATTACTATATAATATCTTTAGAGAAGGTTCAGGATTTAACACTAAGAACACAATTGTGTTTTAGACAACTGTGTCACATCCATTTCAGTTGGGAAATTCTAGCTGTCCTAGCATGTATCATTAGAACCCTTCCCCAAGTTTATGCAAAGAAGTGTGGGTGCAGTATACTATGCACTGTATGAGAAAGTATTAAGAAAACAAAAAGTTACCTGAAATACTTTATTACATTTAATTAAAAAGTGATGCAAATATCCTAACAGTTCTAAAAAAAAAAAAAGTTCAAAGTTTATCACTAATTAAGTTTCACAAAGAGAAAGTTTTTGTTCCACTTCACTGAAAACAAGTAAACCATGCATAGATGTTGAATTGCAAACGGAATATAATCATCTGCAAATTAACCCCCAAAAACTATCATCTCTGAAGTTTCTTCTACATCTTTTCTAAGTGTCATTAATCATGCTAAGAGAGGTTTATGGCACAGGACAGAAAACTTAATTCTTCAAAGATTTTTATGTCTGCATGGTATATGAACTTCTCTAATTCAGAATACATGGCTGGAACGAATCAGAAAGAAACACTCTTCTCTTGCTGCTTTTGTTTTTAACTAGAGTATACTAGATTGCTCACATTTCCTTATACCCTACATCCTTCTAGAAAATAGTAAGAGGAAAGGCATAAACCATATCTGTGTGGGACACCATCGCTTGCCAGTGTCTTCACTGGGCAGCTTTGACCATTCTCAAGTGATCATCAGTCTGGATATCTCTCATAACCAGAAGCAACACATCCTGATGTGCAATGGGAAAAGGAAGTGGATTTCAATTACACTGTTATGACTTAGGAATTTCCTACTTTCTCCATCACGATTTGCCTCTACCCCTTCATGAGGGGATTCTTATTTTTAGTGCCCACTCAAACTGCTGCCAGCAGAAGCGAGCCAGGAGCAGACCACTTCTTAACACGGTTAATGACAGAGCACACAAAACTTGTCATTTATTCTACATTTATTTCCAGATTTTCTTTACATGAAATAAAGTTTGGACAGAAAGTGATAAATGTGTAGTGGTCAAGAGAAATTAGTCAATGTTAGCCCGTGACTGGTAGTCCTGCAAAAAGGCCCTTCTTTGTAACCAACATAGAAATTACCCACACAGCTGTATCTCTGTAACAAAGACCATGAGAACTACCGTTTTACACAACTAAATTGTCAAAGCCTACACTGAACTTGAACAATAGCATTACCTGAACCCCTGGGTCATCTTCATCTTCAGGATGAGGTGATGGTGGTGGAGTTTTCTCCAAATCTGAATTTTCTGAACCTTCCTTTCCCTTGTTAACCTTTTTCTTCGCAGCACTTGTTTCTGAATCCTGTTTCTTGTTACTGAAACAGAGGTATTTTTAATAAGCATTTGTAAAAAAATATAAGCAAGAGGTGCTTAACAAAATAATTAATCTGTGAGATGTTTGTTTTCAGATGTTTGACTTCAGTATTTCAACTGCCTTTCTTAATTATTTCCATGTAACTGCAAAATCAATAATACATGGGCCATCACTACACATTTCCCATTCCCTAACAACAAATACCTCACTTCTTTCCTTCAATACCTTAGACAGCAACACTGGATGTGTACCCAACAAGAAACTAAAAATGGGACTGGAAAGGAAGAGCTGCTCTCTTGAGAACCTGCCATTTCTGAAAGTGGTGTTTGGGCAACCTGACACACGAGAAGAAAAACAGGATTATGCGTGTGCTTGTCTTGATATTAACTGTGCAGACTAGGTAAGCAGAACCAGAGTAAGCGTTACCAAAACAAAGGACTAGAAGAAAATGAATTTTCTCATTCACAATCCCTGCTGTTTCCAAGCAGGAAAGGCACTTTTGAATCAGCTCTGAGGGCACCCATACAGCTTCCACGCATGCAACTGCAGCTTGTATGGGGGGAAAAGTCACCCAGCTGGTACCTCACTAGAAAGTAAAACACTAGAAACCTCTATCCACTGACAGTAGAGGAATGTTTTGGGGATTGTTTCTCCCCCTCCTCCCCCATGAAAATGTTCACCGCCTCAAGAGTTGGGACCACATGTCTCCTTCCAGCTGCACTCAGAGGCCTGGAAATGGGTGAGGACATGTGTATCAAAATCCAGCTTTAAATACACCGTCACCAAATCACTCACTGAGACAATCTGTGGCATTGCAAGGGTGAAATTTTTAAATGGCAATGAAGATCGATGGTAAAAGTTAGCATTTATAAGCACATTTAGCCTTTGAATCCGAGGTGGGTTTTTGCTAATTTTTGTGGTCAGCCTCTCCACAGCCCATTACCAATGTGAGGGGCTTGCTGTGGAAAGGCACTAAGATGCCTGAGAGCAGAGCTGTGTGCTGACACTTAGCAAGGTCACCAAGCACTTTCATATAGCTTCTGCATACTCATCATTTTAATTTCATACCCGGGACACTGCCTGGGGTTTGTTTGCCTTCAAAATCTTTAGATTTGTAACTTCTCATTTAAACATCAGCTTTAAGCTTGTTTATTTTGATCATCACTTCAGCCCACCAACAGCATATTTTGGAGCTGTAATTTTAAATTTCCTAATACGCCACATGTCTCTTTGGGACAACTTAGTTGCAGCATTATTGTCTCCTTGCAGCCTATGTTTAAACTACTGCTAATTTCAAATTAAAAAAATAAAAATAAAAATAGAAATTTACATGTGAAAGGACTTTGAGTTTTGAACATGAATTTGTATTATTGCAAAATTGTCTCTACTCAGCCCCAGTAAGGTCACGTCCGCAGTACTGTGTCCACTTCTGGGCCCCTCAGTACAAGCAAGAGAAAGCACTACTGGAGCCACAAGTTCATTAGAGAGCTAGAGTGCATCTCTCCTATGAGGAGAGACTCCAGGAGGTGGGTCTCTTGAGAGAAGACTGAGACTAGATGATCTCAGCGACTCGACTAGTGTCTAGACTAGTCCAACCCTAACAATTCTGTGATTCGTTAATACATGTAACCATCTCAAATGCAGGTGTCAAGAGGATGGTGCCAGACTCTTTTAAGTGATGCCCAGTGACAGGACAGGGAGCAGTGGCCGTAAACAAAAACACAAGAAGTTTCATCCCAAGATGAGGAAGAAGCTTGCTATATTGAGGGTGGCATAACATTGGAACAGGTTGTCCAGGATGGCCGTGGAGCCTCCCCCTCTGGAGACATTCAAAACCCACGTGGATGTGTTCCTGTGTAACCTGCCCTAGGTGACCCTTCCTTGGCAGGGAGGTGATCTCCAAAGGTCCCTTCCAACCCTAACAATTCTACGATTCTGTGAAATTAAGAGGGTGCGACATGCCTGGAAAAAAAAACCCCAAACACGTGAAACTGCGACAATTAAAAATAATAATAATAAAAAGGGGGATGCGTGTGGGAGTTTGACACGTCAGAAAGAGCAAGGGGGCGAGGGTAAGAGTTCGGCGGGGCGGAAGGAGCGCGGGTAGAGGATGAGCCCCGATGGGCGGTGGGGCCGGCCAGCGCGCCCCTCCCTCCCTCGTTCCCTCTTCCCCTCCCTCGCTCGGTGCCCGGCGGGCTCCCCTCCCTCCCCGCCGGCGCTTGTTTCCGCTCTGGCTGCCACCAATGGCACAAAAAGCCGCAGCTGAAGCGGGGCCCCCTTCGCCTTTTCATCCGCACGCCGAGAGCGCTGGCGTCGCCCGGGCAACCCGCGGCCACGTGACCAGCACCTGCTCCGCTGGCCGGCGGCCACCGAGCGCTGCCATCTGCTTCCCTCAATCAGCGCCCGCCCGCTCCCGGCACCTGCGCGGCCACGGCACGGGAACCCCCCCACCAGCCCAGCCACACACACACACACACACACACACAC
>VYXB01005448.1:1414-79494 GCA_013397135.1 Pachyramphus minor | reverse complement strand
AAAAACAAAAAACCCCAAACCCACAACCAAACAAAACCAAACCCGCTTAACACATTTCTCGAAGTTCTTTAAATCAAAGGTGAGGGTCGCCGCCAGGTGAAACGCGCTGACAGCCCGCCGCCTTTCGCCCCTGACCCCCGTAAATCGGAGCGGGGCGCGCAATTAAGCTCAGCCGTCGTGCCGTGCCCCGGGTGCACGGCCGCCTGTGAATAACAGGCTTAAAGCCGGGAAGAATAGCGTGGGCTAGGCGGGATAAAACACCAGCCTGCTGAAAGGCCGGGCAGTGCTAACGAGGGCCCGCCGACCCACCGACCGCGCTGCGCTCCCCGCCGGCCGGGCGCAGACAAAGACCCCGGCGCTGCGGGCAGGTCTGCCCTGACACGAGCTTCTTTCTGGCCCCTGGGAGACCTTTCCCTCTCCGAGCCATGAGTATTTCGTGACCTATATATACACCCCCGAGCCGTGTGCCTTGGCGCACAGTCACTCCCGGTAAGGGAGAGGCGACCCAAGCAATTCGGACACAGTTTCAAATCAATTCACTTGCTAGGCCGGTTATAAACAGACACATGAAAGAGCCAACAACTTGGGGAGAACAAAGCCCGTGTGCAGCTCCACTGGGAATTTTAAGTTCTGAATTCAGCAGCAGAATTGCTCTTTTTAAATGCACAGCTACAGCTTCCTTGAAGGAAAGGCAAAAAAAAAGCTGAAGTAGAAATAAACTAGAAGAACAGCACCATCCCTCTGAGCGAGGCGACACACTGCTTTCTCACACACTGAGGAATTTCACCTGGCCCGTGGGAGCATCAGCTCCCTGGAACTGTCAGCAACTGTTGTTCCTCTCCATCTTCCCACAGAGCCAGTATGTTTTGTTCCTGACAATTAACTGTACCCGCTTTTGACTCAGCCTTTCCACTTTCCAGCAGATCCAACTTAGCCGTTCAGGAACAGTGTTAGCCACGAACAGAATTACCTTTCCCCATGGAAGTACAGGCAGGTACTTAGAGACTGTTCTTAGAGACTTTGCCATTACCATTAGGGCTCCCTGTCAATGGTCAACTCTGGATGCACATCTGATGGTACTTTCCAAATCTGGCAACAAGGAAGGTGAACTGTAATATACACTTTTAGACAAGTATCTCTTGCATTTGCTTTTACACATGCATGAATGCAAAATTTAGCCAAGTCCCCCTAGAAACAAGATACGGTCCTGTCCCAAAACAAGAACTTTAAATCTGGAAGAAGTAGTACTTGCCACACACAAACCACTGAAGTATTTCAAAACTGTCAGTTAAACTCACTCCTCAATTCAAGTGATACAAACACAGACATTTCAGATTAGACCTTTTCCAATCTAGCTGTCCAATACCACTTTCTGGTTTTATCCTCTTACCCCCAAGAACTGCACAGCATACTGACCAAAGGGGATCAATAGAGAAAACCTGCAGAAGGTCAGATGAGCAAACAACATGAAGAAAAACAGGCTGAAGAGTAAAACAGTAAGTAGGACAACTGAAAACAAAGCTTGAATTACAATTTGAGAATGGTATCCAAACTCTGACAAAGTATTTTGTGTTAATTAGTCCAGCAGCCAACTACAGAGTCAGGTGAAACTCCAGGAACTTACAGGGCCAAACCATCTGACTCAAAAATAACCCCAAAATCACAGCATACTTTGCAGAATTAAGAAGGGAAGCAATTAGCCCATATGTTTACACTGTGTAACTACTTCATCTGATCTCAGTAACTGATAGATGTGTTTATTAGTATAATTTATAACAACTAACATGATTGGGATGCTTTTTTTTACAGTTCTATGATCTAAAATAAGTCAGATGGATTACTGATTCTTATTTTACCATTTGGGAACACTGTCCTGTAACAGATTCATGACTGGAATCTGGCTTAAACAAACATTACACATCCACTGTGGAGCATAAAAATAATTAAAAAAATAATCCCACCCTCTCAAAGTGTCAGCAGTGTGAGACTTACTGTACTGCCTCACCCAAGGAAAACAATTATTTTTTAAAGCTCCTAGTGTAATCAAAACTTTTCTTTAAATCAATTTTTATATATCACCAAAGTAGGAAAAACAACAGGAAAACAAGTTTGGGTTTTTGTTTTTTTTACACCCTGAGATGTCAGCCAAATTAATAAAAACCTTTGGTAACAGTGAAGCCTACAAGGCCTGCTGGCAGCACAGGCAAAGGTAAATATCAGGCAGCTGGGCTGGTTCAAAAGGGAGATGAGGACAGGTGTGAACAGGAACAGCCTCAGTGGACATATGCATGGAAATCTCGCATGATTTCCTGTTCTCTCCCACAGGCAGCTCCTTCCTGCCTTGCTCAGGATGATCTGACCTTGGGAGTGGAAACTACCACCACTGCCTCGAGACCTCTCTTCCTGTCCTCCAGCTCCCCAGGGTGTTGCGTCCTGCTGTCCGCACCGCTCCCCCACACAGCAGCCTCTTCCCACTTCCGCGGCCAGGAGCCATCCCCTTTCCGACACAATAAACAGCCAATCTGTGCGCCAAAAAGCCCTTCTCCACCTCCCTCTAAAAGCTGTAATTATGCTGATATTTAGCACTCCCCTTGTAAGCAGCAACCCACTCGCCCTACACTGCATCCCAGCCTGCTGCTCTGTGTGGGAAGAAAAAAGAGTTTTCTCTGCCACTGGGAGGGGAGGAGGAAGCAGATACGAGCAGCCCTGCAAAGCACAGCACTCTGCTTTGAGAAGATGGGACGAGGGAAGAGCTACTGCAAAGAGCTGCCATTTGGCCCTTGCAAATAGTTACTGCTTCTCCCACCATAACCCGTGGCCACTCTCTAGGGTTTCATAGGAAGCAGCAGGAGAGTGATCAGCTGTGCTGCAGCGTGATCTTCTCAAACAGGTGGTCCTCATCTCCTCCAGGGACAAGCACAGGAGGAACAGACATCTGAGCCATGACTTTGCAGTTCAGTAGGATTACTTGCCTTTCCTTGTCCATCTACTTTTGGAAAAATCTGCCTGCTTTGCACATGCCTGGAGCTGGCTCCATAACACTTAGAACCCACATAATACTCATCACCCTCACAATTTAATGAAAACCCTTCACTTGTGATCCTAGGTATATCTACATTTTGCTTTAAAATTCAAATAGTTTGCTCTACAAGAGATTAGTTCTGTGAATGTTTTTTTTTCTAGTCATCACTATATTTGTTTTTCTGTATTGTCAGGATTGGGCTAATATCCATTAGAAGTGTAGTAGTACAATATTATAGTATTATAGTATAGTAATAGTGTGTGATCTTTCTTTCACTATGCAGTGTAACAGACTAGCAGCCCATTTAAGTGTTTTCTTTCTAAGATGCCATAGGACACACAATTCAAACAAGCATGAAATTAATCAGCTTCTGCCATTCTCCAGTCTGACTCACACGTAGGTGCATTTCAGTGAGGCAGGCTGTTCATTTTGTCACAACTTACACCAAACATAAAAGAGATGTCAAGGATAAAGTTTCTGGGCTTTTGTTTTTGTTTGTTACGTAAAAGGACTATACTTTTAGTTGAAATTGGAAGCAAAATAACAAGGTTATGAGCTATATTAAATTACAAAACAGTTAAGATAATTAAATGCCAGATATTTTATTTGTGTGTATACTCTAATACAGCCTGTGTCAAAATTAACTATCAAGGACTCACTGTGCTCTATCTAAAAACTGTTGCTCTTCAATAAATACCTAAATTTATTTATCAGAATTTTATGTGACTGTAAAACTCTTATTGAAACTGATCAGCTTGTTCAGGAATGAGAACTGTTAGTTATGCACAGCATTTAGAAATCTAAAAGTCACACTACTCCTTTCAATGCTTAGCAGCGAAACACCAAGCAATATAAGCAGTAGTAGTAAAGATGCGCCAGAGACTAACTTTATAAAAATATTTTACTTCTACATAATCATCCATAATCTATACTAACTTTCACTAATCTCACTCATCTCAGCTATTGTAATATTTCTTTTCCAGAGTTAGTGCCTCTGAAATACTGTGGCTCATATGATTAAATACTGGACTGTTTTATTTAAAAACTCGATTCGATGATCTGTCACTGGACAGGTTCCCCAGTCTCTGATGTTGCCAAAGTAAGCAAATTTCTTTCACTGATTTAAAAATCTTTGGCAGCACAGCATCCCAACACAGTCTCCAGATTCTTCAAAGAAGCTTGATACTGAAGCTGACAAGACCACAAAATGAGAACAACGCTGTCTTCAAGAGAGCATTTGGTAACAAGAGACACAAGCCCACTGTGGCAAAAGTAGGGCTTTCTCCACATCCCTGAGTAAGCATAAGGAACATCGAATGCTCTTAATGCTGCTCCAAACATGTTTCTCTCACAGGTAAAACAATACGGGCTTAATACTTGCTAGACTACTGAAAGTCACCTACCTACCCAGGGACAAGAGGCATTGCACGGGAAAGAAGACAAAGACTCTCCTACAAATACATCTAAGAAAGCAGTGATTTGTTCCTTCAAAGGAAACATTGCTCCTTTAATTGCATGGCATGTCCCACGGCTCCTTTAATCTGCATGGCGTGTGTCAAGATTTAAAGACACACCTACAGATATTAGGATTGAGTGGATGGGACAGACCAGCTCAGAGGTTCGATGTCCAGCACAGCCACAGGAACCCATGAATGGTTTTTGAGGCAGATTCCTTTTAACCATGGTCTATTAAACAAAGCTTCATTGTAGTCAAGTCTTCATAAAACTGCACTAATTGAGAAGTCCTGCGGTAAAAGACTTTTTACTTTTTGGTTGCAAAAATTGCTGGGAGATGCTCAATACCATGGGTTATGTAGCCTGGTCAGCCTTTAAGCCTATGAGTGTACAGAACTGGAGCATCTCTCTTAGGAGGAAAGGCTAAGGGAGCTGGGCCTGTTTAGCCTGGAGAGGAGACAACTGAGAAGAGATCAATGCATACAAATAGCTTAAGGACAGGTGCCAAGACTATGGGGCCAGACACTGCTTAGTGTTGCATGTTTCAGAGTCACAAAATATTCTGAGTTGGAAGGGATCCACAAGGGTCATCAAGTCCAACTCCTAAGTGAATGGTCCTTGCAGGGGATTGAACCCATGACCTTGGCATTATCAGCACCAAGTTTTAACCAACTGAGCTAATCTCAGGGCACCCACTAACAGGACAAGGGGCAGCAGGTACAAACTGAAACACAAGAAGTTCTGAGTATCAAGAAAAACTTCTTTGAGGGTGACAGAGCACTGGAACAGGCTGTGGAGTCTCCTTCCCCGGAGATATTAAAAACTCGCCTGGATGCAATCCTGTGCAACCTCCTGTAGATGAACCTCCTTTAGCAGGGGAGTTGGACAACATGATCTCCAGGGGCCCCTTTCAACCCCAACCATTCTGTGAGTGCGTGAAAAGGTTATTTTAGCTGATACAGTATTTTGGTGTCAAAAATACATATTGTGTGATATATAACTTTTTTTCTAAGCTGTGAATTTCTGCTACATATGTAAACCCCATCCTTAGGACAGTCTGGTACACAGCCAAAGTAACCTCTCCAATAAGGATAGGCTGATCAACTGTAATTTACAGGTCAGTTAATATAACCTGTTCATGACAACACTTGATTTTACAAGACAGTGTTTATAAGTTCTTCAGGAAACACTGTCTCTGCTAACACTGAAATTTCTCCATCTTGCTAAAGGAGCAAGTAACATCTTAGTGTCCTGGCCTTGTTTAGCCATGTAGCTAGCTGGATCAAACTTACCCAATAAACAGTCAATCTTGCAGAATATATGCAAAGCTGATTCATTAACTGCAATTTTTAAACCCTAATACAAATGGGTTTTGCGAACTGATTTGGATTAACCAAGTCTGGCTGTGCTTCCATCTGGAAGTTATATTTTATAATGCTAGCCACATTTTGAAAAACATATTCAGATGTTTGGAACAAATTCAGAACAGTTGTAAGAAATTCTAGGTACAAATGAAAAAAAAAGAGCTTTAATGTCTTTTTCCTCTCCATTTTCTTTCAAGTAAGCATTTATAAACATGGTATTTAGGGACTTGAGGGGCAAGGAAAGAATCTGCATTATTGTCTGTGATGTATTTACTCATGTATAACAGCAGTTTATTCTTTCCCATACTACTCTGTAGCATTTGAAGCCTATCCTGATAAAGGGACACCAGGCTGAATGAAAACAGTTAAGAAACAGGTTTCAAGGATCTGGTCTGTCCACAAAGATTTTCTGCTAGGAAAATTGTCTTTACATGAAACAGCAAAATGTATATAATCCCTACAGTGAGGATTCATCAATATCCATATAAAATGCCATTTTAACAGCAGAGCACAACTTGTGTTAGTATAAAAAATTATGTCTGTAAGGGCTGTACAACTTACAACAATAGGAACAACCTAATTTCTTTATTTAAGGAAAAACCTTTTTACTCTAAGCCTTCATCTCTGAGTTTGGTCAAAGCTACATTAATGTTGACAATGAGAAGAGAAAGAGTCAGTTTTGAAATCCAACACATCCAGAAACTTTTCTGCCTTGAAAGGAAAAATTAACCTTCTGCCTTTCCAGCTTGCTTAAAATAACTGTGAAGCCATAAACAGGAAAGTCAAACAAGAGAAATGTGCCCAAGCTTCTCAAAAACATGATGTTGTAGATGGTAGAAGACAAATGACAAAACAAGATTTCCTCTCCACCCACGCCATTTAGCACAGATGCTCTAGAAATCCCACAAACACACTGTTTTTCTCTGATCGCATATAGAAGTTTCCTGACTTACCTAGCCTTTTTGCTGGTCTTGGGTTTTGGCGTGGTATTTTTTGCTTTCTTTTCCTTTGGCTCTTTAGGGGTCTTCGGGACTTTGGGGGTCTTGGGTTCCTTCTTTTCCTTGGGTTCTTTAGGATCCTTCGGTTCTTTTTTTGCCTTGGGCTTTTTCTTTTTCTTCTTCTCTTCTTGGGAGCAATCCACTGAATTTCTGCTTAGATTCTGGCTGTCAAGTCCCCCAGGAAAGTCTTCCTTACCAAAACCTTTGCTGGGACCTTCTGCAGCGATGTGATTGTTTTTCTTTTTCTTTTTCTTTTGCTGTGGCTGCGGCTCAATTGACGGCAGATAATCATCGCTTTTCACTAGCTGGGTATTCGGTCCACTAACCTGAGTCATATCCGGCACTGGTTTCTCTAAAAAGGGTTCTGACGGAGAATGCTAGAGAGAGAGACAATAAACAGAAACAAAATTGGAGATTTGCAACTTCGATTTCTAAAACTTTGCTCTTTTGGAGAACGAGGTAACAGAGGGAGAAAATAATAAGCACAAGATTAGCCTGTTAATAAGATTCAGCATATCTGAAACATTGCGCTGTAAAACAGTGAAGATCAAAGCTTTTTGCAGTCAAAACAATAGCAAAATGACCAGAAATTCTTGATATGTCAAGGGTAAAATTATTCTAAAGCTTGTATATAAAGTGGAAATACAAAAAATATTTAGCCTTCAACATTTAGATGCAAAAGGAAAGCAAACGTTTCAGATATTTCGAGATAGTTGTTAGCAGAATTAGTATCTTGTTACAAATTATTCAGTTGCATTGAAATTTTGTTTCTAGACATTCAAAGGAAAATAAAGTATATTCACAGGCTGTATTTATAAAAAATTAATCAAGGCAATTTACATTGGTTCAGCTGTGACAGGAGGTATTTTGATCAGCATGTGAAGGATTAAGCCACTTCAAAATGCAATATAATGTTACATTTTATGTCAAAGATCCACAGCTCCCAACGTGTACTCAAAACAGATTTGTTCCTGCTCTAGACTGGATAAAGATCTAACTTAAGTGTTTATGAACCTGCATAAACATCCTATTTTAAAGTCTCTATAGTGTATCATGTAGCCACCACGGAGAATGCTTATGGGAAAACCTATGTATTATACACATGTCAAATACCTGAACTAAAACCATATTGGATATATTGGCAACTATTTTCATCTTAATGGTTTTGTTCTACACAAAGATGCAGGAGTCTGCAGTGAAAAGGTGTCTAAGCTCTACCATGACTTTGCAGCATATCAAACCTCTAAACTGCCTCTCCTGCCTGCCTGCCCATGCTCATAAACGCAGGACAATAGTGTTTTTCAAGAAGCAACAGCATGACACCATACTCATGCCTTTCTTACACTGACTTAGACAGTCAGACCATTTGCCCATGTTCTTTCCCTCTTTGTTTCTCTTCACTAAAAATTAGGCCAGGATGATTCTAGGTGTAAGAGTTCCCTATTAGCCATGGTGTCAAAGTCTAGCTTTTGAGATATTTGATCCATTGAGTTGGGGAGAAGAAAGGTGTATAGCACATCAAAATTTTACTTCTTGTAATAGCAGTGTCTGTGTAACTGTAATGTTCTTCACATTTCCCTTTCTCCACTTTTTATTAATATGTATTATACAAGTGGCAAGTATGCAAACAAATGACTACAAACCCTATCCCTGAGCATTAGGAGAACTGATGGGCATACAGAGACATATACTTCAGCCACCTATTTCTAAAGAGAAATGCACTTAGAATTTAGGAAACAAAATTCTTGATATCATTCATGAGGAAGTAAATGCATATGTATCTTTCCAAATACATTAACAGAATTTTTTGAATGTAAATAAACTGAACCAATGCAGTCCTATCTACTTTTGGCATTTCTTTACAGCAGCATAAAACCACTCACATACTCAGAAGCTACCCAAGCAGCAGAAGGAGCAAGGCTGCCAAGAAGTGAAGACAAGAATTTTTTCTGCTGTCTGGGAGAGCTTTGAATGGTACATGCTGTACACCACAGTTCTTCATGGAAGAGACAGGACAAGAGGGAAGGCCTGACTGACACAATGAAGGTTTGGGTCTCCTTGGCTCAAGCAAGAACTTCCAGGGTGACTTCTGCATGTTTCTGCCCTTCATCTGTTAACCTTTTTGTGCAACAGGGTCTAAGTTGCAGTCGAAACTCAGCTCTAATGCAAACCTGATGTACCCACTGCATTAGCACCAACATCAATTAGCCCCACCTCAAGCCCATTTTATATGAGCTATCCTGAAGTATGAAGCAACATCTGTTCTAGAAATCTGTAATCACCATCAACACTTGCATCTCCATGTTGAAAAGTTCACAAAATCTGGGTATCTGTATAGAAAACACCGATCGCAGAAAGCCAGTGGTAACAATGATGTAATTTATGTATTTTATGTAGTGCTATGCATTACATAAAATAGAGATCTTTTAAAATGTTCTAATTGTTTCTGAATTCGGTTGACTGAATTGAATGTCTGCTCAGATTTGTTCTGATGCAGAACAAAAAAGTCTTCTCTCTACCTCAGACTGTTATATACTTGTACTGTCAAACTTATTTTTAGGTAGGAAAACACACCTGTAGTGTAGATCACCTGTAAGTACTTCTTATCCCTTGGTTTTCAGAGCAGTACTTTTAACATACATTTTTGTAGGGCAGACAATATATTTCTGTATTATCTGCCGTTTCATCTCATGCCTCCCACACTTTGCAGAAACCTCAAGTGAGAGTTTCACCAATTTCTTCACCAAGCTGTCCACCTTAATACTCAATCCTCTTTTAAAATACTGTTCACTTGCTGTGTCTAACATGTAAGAAATCTAAGGCTTTCTTTCCAATATGTGTAGGTTTTGTATTGAGCGAGTACCTTGTATTTGGCACTACATTATTTGTCTGTCATATTAAGAGAGAGTTTTTTAAATATCTAGAAGCTAATGTATAAGGCACAACTTTCTAGAACAAATCAGAATCAATTGTTTAATTTATTTTTCTTCCTAAGCATATGAAACAGCCAAGCCAACAAATATCAAAACCCACAGGAAATGCAGTAATGCCATGTAAATTTAGTTCTATAAAATTTTCAATGTTGCACCTTCATTAGTGGCATGACTGTCACTGAAATCAATATTTGGTTTTATACATGCTTCAGCATATATATATATATATATATATATAAAAATTAATCCTTGTCTCCTTTCTAAGACTTGTGTGTTGTTTTTGTTTGTTTGTTTTGGAAGTCTGAACAATAATTTTCAGCAGCCATAGGCAAATCTGAAAGCAAAGCTTTCCAAATCTCCACAAGAGCATTTCCAATCCTTCAAAATTTGACATTTGTAGTTTTAATGTAAGG
This sequence comes from Pachyramphus minor, assembly GCA_013397135.1. Taxonomy (NCBI): domain Eukaryota; kingdom Metazoa; phylum Chordata; class Aves; order Passeriformes; family Tyrannidae; genus Pachyramphus; species Pachyramphus minor. The sequence goes on along the minus strand of VYXB01005448.1, from coordinate 69,309 downwards.
CCTGACCAGAAGGTAAAGGACAGAGAATGGCAGCAATTGCTGCCACACTGTAGTACCCAGTAACTCACTCATCCTGTGAAAATTCAGATTCTTACTCCTCAGAAACCTTATTCACAAGAGTCATTCTCAGGCTGTAAAACAACTTAGACCATACATTAGATTTAAGTGTTATGCTTGAAACAAATATTAAAAAAACCCCCATACTTACTGCATTTTATTTACAGTACCAAGTTATGTGCATTACTAAGCATACAAATACTATGATTTTGGTTTATATCATTCACAATCTCAGAAACATTAAGCTACAAAAAGCCAACTCTGCCCTAACTAGGCTTTGGTTGCATTTCCCATTACTTGAAAATACAGTATGTTTGCCACATGCCACTCCCCTTGCAGTTCGGCAGGTTTTGTAAGTCACCTATATCTGATTTTCTAAATTGTAGCACTCCTTCAAAGAAATAGTTGCGAGTACCTTTATTTTTCTAGGAAGTTCTGTGGCTACACTTTTGCAATATTGCTAAAACGGTTTATCCCTAACCGACAACCCCACATTGCTCCCTAGTGTGAAGCTGTGTAGGAGCACCACAAACCTAGTGAGAAGAGGAGATGGGAAGCAGCTTGAAAGATGCATTTTCTTACCCCAAACCAGTTGTCTGCTCTTTCTTAAGTAGGGAAAAAAGGAAGAACAACAAGCTTTCACTAGTAAATATTAGATTAAGCCTACCACAGGGAATTATTTCAAATAGTTCTACTTTAAATCTACAAAGGATTAGCTCTAGTTACAGGGTCACAATTTTAAATGAAAGAACCCCATTTTCCATTTATAAAATTTTAGAAATATGCATATTACAAGTTTTACCAAAAGATTGAAAAAAATTATCTGCATACTTCACAGAAATCACTTTTCCTGCTGCTTTTAGCAATAACAAAGCCATAATTCAGTATGTTGGAACAGAATTTAATCTTCCATAGGAAAGAAACCAGTGAAGATTAAACACAAATAGGTATTCAGTCCACTTGATATTGCAGCAGAATTATTTTTGGTATTATTTGAAATAGGGTGAAAAAGGTGCTCAAAAATATTGCTTTGTTTACTAGACCCACATCTCTTTAAATCTTTTAGAGAAAAGCTGTTTTTGTAAACATTTAACAAAGAACAGATGGCCTGTTTTAATCATGCGAAAAAACCTGGAGCTCACATTAATACTCCTACCAGCGACTACTGGGGCTGGTCACCTCCCTAACCAGCAGCATGGCACAGTCTTCAGTAACACCATTGAAATTTACAATGGACATTTTCTCATCAGTTCTCACTGCCTGACAGTTAATCAATGCTATTAACGTGCAATATCACAATGTAGGACACTCCTAAAGATTGCAACATATTAGAGCAAAACAGGGATTCTTCAGGAACTCTGAAGAGTTAAAATCATTTGTAGCTCAACAGGCTACCCAGTATGGTGATATGCTTTTGCATTGTCAGTAAGAGCCAACAACATCCAAGGAAATAAAGAAATGAAAACGCTATTGGAGAAACTGTTTCTAGACTGTAAAAAAAAATCTCACTTTTCCGGAATTCAAACTTATTTTTAAGCTTCCAAAGACGTATCGGTAGAAGACTTAAAAAAAAATCTCACTTTTCCGGAATTCAAACTTATTTTTAAGCTTCCAAAGACGTATCGGTAGAAGACTTGAAAAATTAAAATCGAAGCTGCCTGCGTTTCACGCCTATGTTTTGCAGCTGCTTACATGTTCAGAGCTAAGCTCATTCTCTGCAGCCCAAAGCACAGAGAGCTGTCTCAAACCAGGTCGGTTATGTGAAGTAGCAAGATGGACACCAAGTAGGATTAATCCAGTGAGGGTGAGTGGCAGGGAGGGAGGTTAAGGAGGAGAGTCTTTCTGTTGCTTGAACAAGGATTGAACCACAATCAACTGTACTTAAGCACTGAAAGCAGCTGAGTGTCACTTCCCCAGCAGAGCAGCAACTTGAGCCAATATTGAGCTTTAAAGAAGTATGAAGCAAGAGCAGCAAAGTATGCAACATGACTCAGCTAACTTTTTGAAATTTAAACACCAGCACCAAGCAAACAACAACAACAATAACAAAAGGTCCTTTTTACCAGGACTACTTTCATTTCCCTCATGGGTACTATTTCCAGACTCCCCCTGATCTTTTCCATATTTTAATAAAGATTTATGATAACCACACTTTATTCAAACTTTCTAGTAAAACTTTGGTTATTAAGTTGTGTAACAGTAAAGCAAGTGCTCAATTAGTTCCCACTGATTCCAAAATACAAACCTTTCCATACAATGGATGATTTCATTTTAGGTAAATCGTTAGAGAATAAGCTCAATTGCAGCCCTGTTAAATTACCACCTTCACTTTGGAAAAGTTAAAACAGCAACATGTGACCAAAGAAAATTCTTTTAAAATAGAAGGCAGACTACAATATCATTGCTTCTGCCAGCAGCCCTATCTAGTGCCACTGAGATCATTCATTTTCAGTTTGTATCCTTCCTGATGGCACAGTCCAAAAGGTGTTAAAAGCCATCACATATTGAAATCACTCCACGATTCTTTCCTTCAAAGGTTAGTGAAAGGATTCATCATCCCTCTGGATTATTTAGAATGAACTACTCATCTTGACTATCCTCCAAACTAATAATTTGGGAAGTTTCTGCATCATGTCTCTATGTGTTGCTTTACCCCTGCAATTCTCAACTTGTCTCACCAACATTTTCAGCATTAATTCTCTCAGTGCTTCCTCAATCTGAAGCGTGAGTTGTCTTCTATAATGCTCTGTAAATCCTTTTCAGACACTGTCCATATGCAAAGCTCACATACCAGTAAAAACTCCAGAGTGAACAGGAATTACCACCACCTCCAAAACTCCAACCAAATGCCAGTACCTACATCCAACAGCAGTACAACTATTTTTTCATATAGTAGCTAAAGTCCAGAAACATCCTATGTTCACAACTGTAATTCTTTCAAAACTCTGTTTTATCAATCAGTTTCTTGTCTTTCATAATGAATGATGATCCCTTCCCTTTCATGTGAAACTACTCCCTTGGAGATGCATATGACTCTTTTACTGTACTATATGAAAATACTTAGTACTAAACTCAAAATACTTTGGGGGATATGATGCTGTTAAGAAACTACTGGTATCTCAGTAATTCAGAAAACCCTCTAAGAAAATTGTAGTTTCAAAGTGACAACTGGCATTTATAAACCAACAAGTGCTGTCAGTGATCTGTGCAATAAAGGGAAAGATATGACACCAGATGAGAATGAAAGAAGTCTATTTTACAAATAGGCTTGACAGGAATCTAAATTTCTTGACATACCTCCACAAAACACACATGAAAGTGTATGGAAAAAAGAAGTTCTATTAATAGCTTCCTAGCAAGACATAACTTGACAAGTAAAAATCATTATGTATGAAAAAAGTTAATATCTTAGTGAAGTGCTGCTGCAAAACCATTTTATTTCTTAAGCAAGTCTTAGGAGAAAACAGAATATTTTTAAGACTATCCTAAGTCATCCCGTGCTGTTACTGCTACTGGAAACCTGTTAAAAAACAGGTACAATGACTAACAAGTTATAACTTGCTGATTCAAAGCTTTTCCAAAAACTCTGAATCAAAACAACTAGAATTCTGATGCCAACAGTATCCTAACAGTGGAGTGGAAGCAATTAAAACTAATCTTAATGTCCTTTGCCACCACAGCAAAAGTATAAATCTTTGCTTATTTGGTGGAGCTGAATATATCACCCAATTACTGTATCTGGAATAGTAAAAAACATGCTATGCAGAATACAGAGTTTCTTATTTGAGTCTCAGCACAAGTAGAGTATTAGAAGTATTTATTTTCTGGTCATGTACTCTGTGGAGTAACACAGACTACAAAATATGAATGATACTAATGTGGCCATCCAAAAAGCAAACATCCCATTATATTTTACAGTAATCATATGCAGCAACAGTGTTTCGTGCTCACACAAAGTGAGAAACATTACTAAGCCTATGGAATATAAGCCAGTGCAGTGAGTGCTGATGGGTTGTTCACAGTTCAAAAAACAACTAACCTGTCCCATAAGAGAGTTCCTTGGTTGCTGTCCATCAAGCAGAATCAACATCAGTGTAGACCAGGCAATCCCAGACAACTGCTACCCTTACAAAAATGAGGCGTACATGCTCCAAATTAGCATTCTACACAAGACGTTGCAGTAGCAACCACATGGATTGTATGTAACTGCTAATGTGATGGTCCAAAAGACAAACATTTTATTAATACTTTTTTTGCTGCAGATTACTTTGTAATATATAGCAACTTAGCAATAAGAGATTGCTCCTAATGCAGGTAGGGTAGGTCATAATTATACAAGAGCAGCCAGACTCTGTACTCTCCATCACCCAGTGTAGACTGATTGAGGATTCACGATTTTGGCAAGTTTTTGCTAGCTCTAGCTGCAGAGACACAAGGAGAGGGTGGGACAATTAGGTACTGAATTCTACTGGCAAAAGCTGTATTGCTCATGTTGAGCAATGTTGATAAGTTGTCTACCTCAAGCTTGCCTTCCCCACACAGCCAAAGAAATCTTCACTTCTGTGTGCACTCCACTATCAAGCAGACGACATGCCAAAACATGCCAATATGTTTTACCACAGAAGCTTTGCAGAGTTTATGACATGCAGTCTATATTACAGGTGAAAAAATGACTGGCAGGCCAGCAAGAGACCACCTGTAAAATGGCCTATGAGCACCTTTTTCTTAACACCTTACTTCTGAAGGGGCTGCACAAGTTTTAAGAGAAGTGGTTGAGGGAGCTGGGGCTGTTTAACCTGGAGAAAAGGAGGTTTAGGAGGGACCTTATCACTCTCTACAACTACCTGAAGGAGGTTGTAGTGAGGTGGGGGTCATTCTCTTCCTGCAGATAACAAGTTTATTTCCAAAAGGAAATGGCCTCAAGTTGTACTAGGGGAGGTTTACATTGGATACTAAGAAAATTTTTTTCATGGAAATGGTTGTCAAGCATTGGAACATGCTGCCCAAGGAAGTGGTGGAGTCAACATCCCTGAAGGTGATCAAAAAACACATGGATATTGCTCTTGAGGACAAGGTTTAATGGTGAACAGAGGTGCTGGGTTGATTGTTCGACTTGATGACCTTAAATGTCTTCTCCAACCTTAACAATTCTTTGATTCTGCCATATTTAAAAATGTGTGTATTTTCTTTGTGAAGTTGTGACATTATACCCAAGCACAGCTATCAAGATACCTAGTGCTTACTAGAGAATTCCCTGGATTAGAGAATATCCAGGAGATTTACCAACAGTCTTTTCCAACCTCTCTAAAACAAGGCAACGGCTGCTCATCTCCAAGCCAGAAAGTCACACAGAAAAAAAACACGTAAGGGGGAAACAGTTTCCAAAGGACGTAGTACAATATTTCAACTTCACCAGTAAATGGGGAATAGGGGATGAAACATCTGCACATATTCAACTAAAACAGTAATAATTAAACTGCTATTATTAAATAAATAGCATTATAAAGGCTAACCTAACATTTTAGCGTATGTACAGGCTGAGTTGTTGCTCTTGGCTTTGCCTCCATGTTCCCCACAGCCCCTAAGCTTCACTGTGAAAGCAAAGCAGTTTCTCTAAAATAGTAAAATACAAACATCCTCTTTCTTGTAGGCACATTTCACATCTATCCTTTGAAATACAAGGATGTATTCCCTGAGGGGAAAAAAGAAACTATACTGCAGGGCACGTGCACCCTCCTCCATACGCCAGCAGAATTCCCTCTGGTCAGTTACTGAACGTCAAATGCAATGGGATCCATCCTCTCTGAAGGGTAACCCATTCCTACATCATTTTATATTGCCATCACCATCGTTTATGATGCTCTGGTGCAAACTGTGATTTCCATTAAACACCCTGTTCCCTATCCACAAAAAGAAAACACAACAAAACAGTCCTGACTGACTTGGTATATTAAGCACTTACAGCCTTCCCATAGTATTTACAGTGATAAATTTCCTCTAAAATTTTGGTTTTTCTATGGAAGACTTACAGTCACCTAGAAAACCATTTTAAGAGGGACTTGAATAGATCACATCTACTTCTATGGGTACATTTTTCTACTGTTGTCAAATCTAAATCACAGTGACACACAGCAAACAACATCAGGTTTATGACTAAAGAGAAAATCAAAGACCAGCATACGTGGCACAAGCGCTGGTTCTTCTGACCACAGATAACTGAAGAAGTTCCATCTGTGTTTTCACTGCTGCAAGCAACAGTAATAGTAAAAGCATTACGTGGCACAACAGCAAGAGCACTTCTATTCTAGTAGTTTTTACTCCACCCCTTCTGACCCCCAAAAGAGTTAACAGGAAAACTTATTTAACCAGTTATAAATGTAAAAAAGGAAAGGTGAAAGGTAATATGTTATTGGAATAGCAAAAGGAAAGGTGAAAGGAAATACATTATCTTCCATGTTTACTTGAGAGATACATGTTATTAAAAACATAAAAATACAAGGTGTATTGTAAATTCAGAAGGGATACCTCTTTTTTGATTCACCAACGCTCTAATGAAGTATTCTTTACCTGAATTCAGATAAGGTACACTTCATCTTCTCATAATTTGCAACAAATAAGGTTTACTTTAACCTAAGAAAGGGAGACCAACAATAGAGAGAAGAGCAGCATATTTAGGGTGGTTTTTTTCATTACATTAAGCTGAATATTTACAGACTAGGAAACATTTTTCTCCTGCCTGTTTTACAGCACTTAAGATGCAAGTAAATACACGTTACAAAAATACCACCTGTCTGACGGACATCCTGTGAGCCCCACTCCGTTGCTAGTAAGGACAATACTAATGCTTTTCAACAATGAATCATAGAATCATCGAATATCCTGAGTTGGAAGGGATGCACAAGGATCATCAAAGTCTAACCCTTAGCCCTGCACAGCACAACCCCAAGAGTCACACTATGTGCCTGAGACATTGTCCAAATGCTTCTTGAACTCTGGCAGGCGTGGTGCTGTGACCACTGCCCTAGGGAGCCTCTTCCAGTGCTCAAACACCTCTGGGAGAAAGACCTTCTCCTAACATCCAAACTAAACATTCCCTGACACAGCTTAATGCCATTGCCTCCAGTCCTGTCACTGGCCACCAGAGAGAAGAGGATCAGTGCCTGCTCCCCCAGTTCCCTTTGTGAGGAAGTTGTAGACTGCAAAAGGACCAAACTGCAATAGACTGCAAGGAAATACACCAGGAGCAGGTGGTTGCCATGTGGCTACAACTGTGTATTGCCCCAGTCTCATTACTCAGCACCACTACACACCTCCGTATTTTTTTCAACATGCCTCTGCCAGAAAGTCCTCAAACTCAGCCTTATACACTTCACATCCACAACTATACTCCTGGCTTGTGTGCTCACACCTTAACATCCTTTCTTCTGGGCTTGGTNGCCTTATACACTTCACATCCACAATTATATGCCTGGCTTGTGTGCTCAACCAAACCAAGGATGTTAAGGTGTATCTTCCAGTCTCAGGAAGCTTTAGAAAGAGACCAGTCATAGCCAGTCTTTTCAGCCTCCTGTTGCGTGTTTGCCAGTTATGGGCAAATCAGTGTGGACTTAAAGGTAGCCTTTTCTCCATAAAGGTATGAGGTTCTCACTTGAAGTTCCTCTGCCATGCACCTGAGAGCATTATAAGGCCCTCTGAACTTGATTCTGTAACACCAAGAAATCTACACAAAAAAAAGCTCTTGGATTTACAAAGAGGGAATACATAGACTAACTGTGCTGTGGAACAGAATAAGGACTGTATGGTGTCTGACAGGTTTTAAAAGTAAGTATAGTAGTAATTGTGAAACAAAACATCCTAATCTGGAAATTACTGACCAGCTGAAGGAATAGTTATATTATTTTTCACCTTCCCCTATTGTAAGTACCCAGGATCTATCACAATTTGATATGTATTGTTGGAAATGATGGATGAAGAATTTCAATATAGCATTTGAAGTAATTTTTTACCTGACGCTGTGAGTTAATAGATGTTCTCCTCTTCCCCACCCTGCCTTCCCCCACAGTTGGACTTTAGGCAAAACACATTTGAGGTGTTTAATTCCAAATGTTATGGTTTTTCCTGGAGCAGGCTGAAAACAGAAACTCAGTGGAGTCTACATCTAGGTTTGACATGCATGGCTTGTTGCATGGCATGCTCTGTTTTGCCATGCATACCTGCTCCAGGGCAGCCTCTTGCCCCCTTCTTCTGAGGGCACTCTAATGCAAGGGTCTTCAACAGGTCTAGCCCATCTCCAAGAAGGCCATCCCTCAGTGGGCAGCCTGGGGATCTCAGCTGCCCACCAAGCCCTCACTCATAGACATGAACGAGGGCAGCAACTGAAGAGCGCGACTTCATACATTCATAAAACAGTAGAGCAACCACCAGCAAAATGCTTTCAAACCTATTTTTAGGCCGTTACATTTATTAGCGTACAGTGTCTGTTCCAGTACACTAGAAAGTGTACTTTAAGTAATGTATAACTTCTCTACCACTTTCCTAACCCTTTCCTTATATATCTTGGAAAACAAAAGCCCAGCATTTTTGTTTTAAAAGTTCTCCCCATCAGCTTCTAGACTTGCTAACCATCCGTGTTTAAGAAGCCTGCACATATAAAGAAATGTATTTTTTAAGTCACAACTTAATGACAAGTGTGCATCAGATGACAAGGCTGGTAAAAAGAGGATGCAAATCATAGAGAGCCTTTACTAAGAACTTCTCCTATCTGCAAGCCCTCAGCAAAAAAAAGAACAAGTTTTCCCCAAAGGTATAAATACATATACATATGTTCTAATAGCTCAAGGAAAGGGCAATGGCCTTATATGTTTAAGATTTAAATAAGATGTGAAAACAGCTATAACCCCTGAGTTTTTACTCATTTCCCTAGAAAAGAATTCCCACCGAAGTCCCATGATACTTCCACAATACCATTCCTAAGTATTTTTATTAACTCACAGAACACTCTTTCTTCCCTTTCCATTTTCCTCCTCTTCAAGATGGAGTTGTACTGTAACCAAAATCAAAATATGAAATCCCTTTGATTCAGTAGCTGAGCTGGTGACTTCTTTTAACTACAACTTGTACTCAAGGCTTTTCTGCTACAAATTTTAAAAACCACACAGAATTCTCTGATCACATGGACTTCTAATGCCGTAAAATACTAAGGGACTACCTAGGAATGAATCAGTCTAAACCAACTTTTTTTCTTCTTATGTAATGATTCTAACCTTAAAGTTGGCTGACTTCTGGGTGAAATTCTGAGATGAGGCCTTTTTAATCAAAGACCACATCTGGTAATTGTTTTCTTATATCATAAGATGATGTCCCATATTATCCCAATTAACCTGTCTCTACTGTTTATGTCTACTTCAAATCTCCAAGTGTTTAACTGCTGCTGTTTCAAAGCATAGGTGAGCACACTTAGTACCAGAAAAGTCATTATTTAAAATTATAACTTTTTGTTTTGACATTCTAAATGCCATTTCTACAGTCACAAAGTACCACCACATCACGAGAGAAAAAGAAACTCCAAAATCCCAATGCCACTATTACTCTTACTTCTATTAGGTGTCCCAAATAAGTTGAAGTGACTTTCCTAACCCAACAATAATCTGTTCTTGTCCAGTAGAAATTCAAAAGTTTTCTTCAGACACTGGCCAATGAGTCACTGTGCAAGTGAAATAGTAAACATGTAATGTTGCCTTGAAAAACAAAAAGAACATTTAAAGGTCTTTGTAACCCTAAGAAAACACATTGTAAGTTATAAACATGTTTTTATTTTTTAATGGCAGTCTAAATCATTTAAGTATTTCAAATACTTGAAAACAAAAAATAACTGTTGTTATTAAACAAATTTTATGTCCTATTGCTTAACTTCTTACAATAACATCTCTAACATACAGGGTGACTCTTCCCTCATTACTTCCATATTTGCTGCCTCATGCGGTTTACAGGATGGTTTGGGGGTTTTTTTCCCTTTTTCTGTTAAATTACATACTCATTTCTTTCTAACACAAGTCTTCAGTAAAGGACTTGCCATGGACCCTCTTCTTGAGAAGTGCCCAACCATGACTGCAGGAGAGCACCTACTTGTACTTGGATAACTACAGGCAATACTTGAAAACCAATGCAGCCCAGTGTAACACACTCCAAGCCCCAAAGCCCATTACTATCACTCTGGCCTTGGGTAACTCCCTATCCCTCTGTCTTGGTTTACTCATATGTAAAAAATGGAGAATACACGCTGTAGGAGAGTTTAGAAGATGAATAAATTAGTGGCTGGTGAAGTTCTTCTGTGTTATGATTAAAACTACCATTTAAAAAGCTCATTTAGCTATTCCTTACCAAGATATGAAGAGAGACACTGCAGGAAGAGTCAGCCTGTTTCATGAAATTCCCTGATATTTATTATCAGGTTTACTAGATAAAATATAGTAAACAAATTATCAGGCCATACCTCAAATAATAAAAACAAACTAATTAAACAGCTACTTTATCACAGAAGGCATTCTGCAGGTAGAAGAAAGGAAACAGAGGAAACATGGTTGCATAAACAGATTACATCCTATTTCATAGGCACGAGAAACGTGTAGCATCAGTCTACTACTTTAGCTCTTTCTTAACTCTAGCTTTGCAGCTTGCCATCATTCTGTACACACAATCACTTAAAACAGGTGTATGAAGTTACATAGTTTAACATTTTCTGTAACATACTTAGTTCTTTCTTGATACTTACTTTGAAAAAGTATATACAAAAATTACAACCAAAGACTTCTTGCTAACTGGAGATACAAATGAGGCAGACTAGGCAGATGGTAACAAACAATTACAGTTTTCTGGATGCCCTCATCACAGCCTTCTATTGGAGGCACTGATGCTTACAGCAGTATAAATACTTAAAAGCTCTAAGGTGTCCCATATAAAGTATGAGGGGAAACAAAAAAAGAAGAATTAAAAGCTACTGTTCTTCTTTATATACATATATATTTACTACGATATACATATATATTCAATTCAAACAATTAACTTTCAGTGTTTAAATTGCTTCTACCGATGCCTGACTCCCTTCCCAAACTCCAGCTGTTTTCATGTTCGCTTTCCACTATCTTAAAAAACAAAAATGAACCCAAACCAACCCCCAAAAATAAACCCAATCTGCAACAGGGGGGTGGGGGGAGAGGGGGAAATCAGTTAAATTGTGCCAGTTCTCCTCTGGGTACATACTCAAGAATTAATTTTTCCCATCCTGTCATATAGAAGATAATCAGTCCTCAGGTTAAATAATTTCTATGAAGATAAAACAAAACACAATAAAAAGGCGGTGTTTCCTTTTCCCTCTCCTGTGTCTAAATAGAAAAGGAAAATAACCTGGAAAAAAGTAATAATTTGTGCAAGGCTTTCTTACATTTTGTTTTCAATGCACTCCTAAATAGTTATGGAAAAGCAGTAACTCTACAAAGGTCTCTCTGATTAACCAGCCTTTAAACACCTATAGTTGACCAAGTCATGGAAATTAGAGGGCAAAAGGTACAATAGATCTTCAGCAGTGATGCATTTTATACCAACGACATCTATTTTATGAGAGAAAACTTACTGAAGATTTAATGGTGCCAATTAAAGAAGCCAAGAGTTCGCATGGCTCAATGGCTGAGTCATAGACCTTTTCCCCATAACAGGTCCCATTACAATCCTGAGCTCAAACTGTGGGAAGAGGATTGCAGATGAGTAAGAGGAATTAGTATTTTTAAATGTTTTAGCAAAGGAAGGTGTCCTTTAAGCATTATGCAACTGCATCTGTGGTAGCAGTGGTGCAGCTTGTGCTTACTCACCATTGTAGCTTTGACATCCTCAGAAATCTGTGGACACCTCGCAACTTCAAAACACTATCACAGAAATTAAGCCCATCTATGTAGCACCCTCTCAAGTTTAATCAGCATTTCATAAGCATTTCCAAACTTGAAGTACTGCAGTACTTGTAATTTTTGTGCTGTGTTATTACCTGATTTTTTTTAAATTCGTTTATATTTATGTAGAACAACATAAGACTGTGTAGCTGAAGACCAAAGTACTTTGCACTTAACCATATGATTGATGTCTGTAAACAACTGGTGGGATGTACAATGAGGAAAATTAAAATGTTCATGCGCCTCTCACGATCTCTTCCCGCGAAAGTATTTCCGCCAGAGTACAATGTTGCACAAAATTCTTATCATCCACATCAAGAACAGTTACACTTCAGACATAGGAGAAGATTGCCTTGAGGAAATCTAAAGGGAATCTAACTTTGGACAGACTGCTATTCATCAAAACAGTGGCAGATCCTAACACAGGAAATAAAAATAATTAAGATGGGTAAATCTGACACCAAAGCACATTGGGTATAAAATCAATGACTTAGGATATTTAGGATAAAAAGTTAGATGCCTGTTCCAACATATGAAGTAATCTGATTTGGGTAAGAATTTAAAAAAAACAAAAAAAAGGAATACTGGGAGCAATAGCCAAGTGATCTTTAAATTGAAGTTTGATGAGGTTACGAGAAGCAGTCCATAAGATAGTACTCGTGACAGCTGGAAGCTCAATTCAATGTCTAAGACAACCTTTACAAGTACTTTGCTCCTAATGACTGAGGACAGTAAATATCAACATCAAAATCTTGTTTACGTTAAAAAATAAATGCATTTTAACAAATGCAATTTGGAATATGACAAACACTGAACATACTAGTTCAGAAAAAAGTTAAATATGCTTAGGATTAACCATTTATGTTTAATTTTCTAGGGGAAGAAAATATCTATTAAGCAGGGCTGGTAAATAAATATCTATTACGATAGGGCAGTAAAATAAGCTTCTGGTCACAGAAATTTTATCTTCAGACCTGCAAAAAGGGTTTGGTTACCCAAAAATGGTTTTATAATTACACTGGCCAATATAGTCAAAAAAACTTGAAGTATTACCTCCGTTATAAGCCTTACTTCATACATATCCTCAAGCCATCACAGCTGTGAACATGATACCTTAAAGAAAACCTCTGTGATTTCAAATGTTTGTTATATATAACATTTTTTCGTTGAATAGGAATTGTCTTTGTATCATGACTGTCCTACAAAATGCAACAGTGCTGCTTAAAACAGAAAAGGCTACTTATTAAATAATGATGCCACAGTCCCAGTGTTCTTTTGCAATAGTTTTTCTATTCCCTAATTTGGACAATTTTCCCAGAACACTGCAGAAGTAATTTTTATTTTCAAGTACTCTAGACAACAGAGACTCGAAAAAAGTATATGTAGGCAATTTATTAAATTACGGGTCATCCATCATTTGTTCATTTACACAGTAACATTATTTAAGTATTAGGGATATACTTGTAAGGAGTGGGTTAGTGCAGGAGGGTGCTTGTATGCAATTGCTGGGCATGTGTATTAAGTTGCGACAGGAATACTACACCTAAAAAGGCTCCTGAGAGAATTTCACCTCTTTCTAATGTTGTGTTGGAAAACTTATTTCCTCAAGAGCTTCCTACAAACAACATCCCTAATACAAAAGATCAGAATCAACGAGGATAAATGAAGATAGAACAAATTTTTCCCTCAAAAAAAAAAAAAAAAAAAAAAAAGGAATTCTTTTCCCTAGAAAGCACCCCAGAGCTCCCAGCCCAGAAGTCCATAGCTTGCTTTGAGCGCTTTCCTGATCAGTTAATTACAAACTAAAACCCCTTCTCCCACCCCTGTACCCATTAAGCAATTAAGTAGTTTACAGAAATGCTTTGTTTTGGGCTAAGTTTGATACAAATTGATGTAGAGACAAAGTAGAGACAGAAAGAAGCAAGAGTTTCTATCTTTTATACCTGCTCGTAAGTCAGACTTTCGCAGTTAATTACTGAAAGAGCAAGACAACCTGCAGATCATACATACTTCAATTACTTACAACCTGATTTTTCTTGGATATATAGTTTCCCCCCATAATGTTTTCTTACTTTCATTTATGAATACAAGCATCTACCTCTTCAGCATCTACAACTCACAGAACATATTCCTGACTTGAAAGGCAAATATGCTATTCAAGATTTAAGTAATTCTGTATTTGTGACTTGCAAGAAATAAACTGGGGGGGTTCTAGCATTGAAGGTAGATATTTTCACATGCAGTGCTAGTATTCTTTTTATGTACCAGTCCCCACAGGTTTGCATGATAATTTTTGATTATCCAATTAGATATAGTCAGTAAAATCACTTTAAATGCAGAAAGTCACTCTCTGAAGCTGCCGTGGTTATATTTTGGATACAGTAGAAGACAAAGCAAAACTAAGGACTACACCCAAAGGCTTTTTTGCCTTTTTGAGGATATGCAAATACAGACAAGTCAAGAAAGTGTGCAGGAACTGAGGAACAAGCAGTGCTAACTATTCTCAAGGTAGAACTTCTGAAGCAGGCACCTCTCAGAGCACCAAGCAGCCGTGGAGGAGCTTGCCCAGGGTGGTGGGGGCAGAAGAGCAAGCAGGTTTGTGGTCACCTCTGTAACCCCAGGCTGTTACCCATCTGCACATTTCCACCCTTTGAAATGGAAACAGTGATTGGGGTTTGCCTGACCCACCAGCAAATTCCCACTGATTCAAATTACACAAAGGTTATCTGATGGAAGAAGTTAACAGACATGGATGATACGTATCACAGGCTAAAATAATCTTTTTCTAGCTGGTTTACTAATACTCACCTGTCAAACTCAGTAACTGTGGTTTCATGCTGACACTTTCCACTTCAAGATTTACAGCTTGACAGAAAGGGCTCAGTTATGCCCAGCTCCCTCCAAATCCAAAGGCAAATGTAACATATAACAAATATAACATTTTTAGTATGTGTCATCAGTCTTTCTGTGTCCTTTCCAAAAAAAGGTAGCACTATACAATCCATTACTTCCAGGTCAGGTAAGGATTCACCATCTGGAGCCAACATAGAACTCCCTTCTGAAGAGATCATAGAATGGCTTGGGTGAGAAGAGGCTTTAAAGCCTATCTAGTCCAACACCCTTGCAACGAGCAGGGACATCTTCAACTCAGTCAGGTTGTCCATCCAACCTGATCTTGGATGTTTCCAAGGATGGGGCATCCACCACCTCTCTGGGGAACCTGGTCCACTGCTTCACCACCTTCACTGTAAAAAAATTCCTCCTTATATCTAATCTAACTCAATCCTCTTTTAGTTTAAAGCCATTACCCCTTATCCTATCACAACAGGACCTGCTAAAAGGTCTGTCCCCATCTTTCTTTTAAGTCCCCTTTATGTACTGAAAGGGTGCAATAACATCTCACCAGAGCCTTCTCTTCTGCAAGCTGAACAAACTCAACTCTTTCAGCTTTTCATTATAAGAGAGGTGTTCCAGACCCCTAATCATCTGCCTGTCCTCCTCTGGACTCACTCCAGCGTATCCATGTCTTTCCTGTGCCAAGAACCCCAGAGCCGGATGCAGCATTCCAGGTGGGGTTTCATGAGAACAGAGTAGCAGAACAGAACCACCTCCCTTGACCTGCCAGCCACATTGCTTTTGATGCAGCCCAGGATATGGTTGACTTTCAGGGCTGCAAGCACATTTCACCAGGTCACATCCTGTCTTTAACCCACCGGTGGCTCCAAGTCCTTTTCAGCAGGGGTGCTCTCAATCCCTTCATCCCCCAGCCAGGGGTTGCCCTGATGCAAGTGCAGGACTTTGCACTTTGATTTGATAAACCTCATGAGGTTCACACAGACCCAACTTCTCAAGATTGTCTACGTCCCTCAGGATGGCTTCCTGTCCCTCAGGTGTGTAGACCACAGCCCTCAGCCTGGTGTGGTCTGCAAACTTGCTGAGGGTGCACTTGATCTCACTGTCCAAGTCATCGATGAAGACACTGAACGGTACTGGTCACACAATACCCTTTTCTGGAATGGGAGGTCTCTGCACTTGGCTTTACACTGAGGTGCAACCACTGTCATTTCAGAGACCAGCCTGAACAGATGCCTTCAGAAGTGAGATTTCCATTACACCACAGAACTCTGTTCTGTCAAGTTTCCATCTCCCCCGTTTTTTTGTTGTTGAGATGTGTAAGCCGCTAGTATGGGGAGACGCAATTCTCTCTGTAAACTTCCCATAAACATATTGTTGCTCATCATATAAACCTGCTCTCCTTAATCAACTTTCCCAGACTACAAAAAAGTAGTCTGCAGGAGACTTCAAAGGTATAAAGACTGTGGTTGGAAAACACCAACTTAAAGCAATCTTAACGGATATATATGAGATACAAAACTAAAAGTGATCATCACTAATCAACTCTATTTTTTTCTTGGGGTGGGAAAAAAGCAGTTCTCCATATGGCCTTTTCATTGCACTATTTTATTAACTTCAACACGACAAAGTGGGCTTGAAATCACAGACTTGTTAAAAATCCTTTGATGTTGTATTTGCTGCCCAAGATTCATTTATGTCAAAGAGCCCAAGATACTTCTCAGACTCTAGTTCTATAGTCCCAGCAACAAATGAAAATAGCCTCTGAATATGTCAGCTATGGCATATCACTGGTAGGCCTCTCCCCAGATCCTCTAGTGACTGAGCTAAACAAACAATTAAATCAGAAAGTGTCATTAGAACTGGAGGGAGGGGGCTGGAGGGCAAGGGGGAAGAAAGAAATTTTAAAAAGAAAGAAAAAACAAACATCCCACACTTTATTTTCTGTGGACAAACACCTACCTCAGCATCAACTTTATCTGCACCAAGTTAACTTTTAATTATAATGTTTAATCACACTTTAGTTATCCAACCAGTCTGATTAACATTGTTCTGTGAAACACCTTATCTTTAGTGCAGATATCTTTTGTATCCTAGTTCCAGCCATTCTTTACACAATGTATAGTAAAATGTAAAAACCTCTATACACAGATCCTAAATCAGATGTGCCTAAAGCAGTATCAGGTCTAGAGTTTGGTTTATATTGTAGTATTATAATACGGAACTGTGTCTAAACAATCCTTTAACTCACCCCTCACTGCTGTAACAGTTCCTGAGTTATGTTTTCAGCGTTGTTGTGCATTACAAGAGGGAACTGCAGGAAGCACTCTGCCACTGCAGAGCACTTCCCAAAGCACACCCAATACTGGCAATACTGGCAATACTGGCAATAGAGTCACCAAACAAGCAACCTGTGTCAGTCAGCAAAAAGGCCCCAAATCCCAGTCTAATGCCTTATGTGCAGAATTATCTGGTTTTCAGCAAGTTTTCCTGAATTATTTCAAAGGAGGCCTGCTGAGAGAAACACTTAGGACCAGGTAGTCTTCCAGTATTGCAAGTGTTCATCCCTATGTCCATATCTGACAGTGCTTGCCCCTGTAAACAACTGCAGGATCCTATTAACAAACTGAGATACAAGTAACAACTTTAGACTAGTTTTAGTGACTAAATATTTCATATAGTTGTACAAGCAAACTGTGATGTCAACTTTTTATGGTAAGGTGTCACTTTAAATTCAAACATGCACTGTGTATTATAAGCCTCCCACTATATTTAGCAACAATTGGCTGGTACAGAAAGATTTTTTCCAAAAATAAAATAAAGGACTTCATATCATTCAGCACTCACATGTAAGGAAAATTACAGTATTATCACAGTTATCAGAGTCTTGCAGGGCCAAAAAAGATACGAAGTAACAGAACGCAAGTGGATGGAGGGCCATCTGGAGAGAAAGGAGACGTAAAAGGAGAGTGGAAAAAACAGAGTTCATATTGACTACTAGACATCAGGAAGTTTGTTATGAAGCTTGTTATGAGTCCTCTCTTCTCTTTACTCACAGAAAATTACACCCAAAAATCTGTGGAACTTGTCGGTTACTGCGGTCATTATGTTCTTTTCATTGTGGAAGTTACAGAGACATAATAAAACACAACTGAATTAGCACAATTAAAATTGACTAATTCTTTCATATTCAAACGATTAAATTATTCAGTCTGTTTAAAGAAAGAAGTCTACTGTAAGCAGGTATACATTCCTTTTGGGAACTCTTGTACTACATATGGAAATTCCCTCTCTGAACAAAACAAAAAGAAAAGAGTTCATATTTAACAAAATATTAGAAAATTACTTTTTAATATAGATATTTTAAAAGAGGAAGATGAAAAATAAATGTTTGGCACTCCCTACAACATGCTATTTCAATATATCAAACATGCATTTGTTTTTGTATACTAAAGAATAAATGTTGTATTCTTGAAGACAAATATTTCCAATTCTCAAAAATGAAAAAGTTAATAATATGCCACAGAAACCTGCCAAGCTCCAGAAGTCAAGATTTTAGAAGTTAAGAACATGGACTCTCAGCACTTATTGGAAAAAAAAAAGAAAAAACTTATAAAAAAAAGAGGGAGAGGAATTTTTTACACAGGCAGATAGTGATAAGGCAAGGGGGGATTGTTTTAAACGAAAATGAGAGGATTTAGATTAGATGTTAAGAAGAAATTTTTTACTCAAAGGGTAGGGAGGTATTGAACAGGTTGCATAGGTAAGTTGTGAATGCCCCATCCCTGGCAGTGTTCAAGGCCAGGTCTGGGCCATAAGCAACCTTAAGTAGTGGGTGGCATCCCTGCCTGCAGTGGGCCAGTTGGAACTACATCATCCTCATGGTCCCTTCCAACACAAGTCATTCTATTAGCCTGTGATTTCCTAACATTTACTTTTGACACCAGCAACCCTTGCAATATGAATCCATTTCCAGAAGTTCTTAATCTTTGTGCTTGTTCAGCGTAATACAAGACCTGCCTCCTCCTAAGGTTGGCTAACACAGTAAAACCACTAAGGAGTGCAGAAAAGGGTTGTATCCAGATCCTCAGTACTAAGAACAAAAGCAAATGAAAAAACGATTCCTCCCAACCCAACAGTAAAAAAAAAAATAATTAGAGATCCACTTGTTTTCTTCCACATCATGTATATAATTGCACTACTCTCACATTAACCTCTATAATTACCAGATTCCTACATAAGAAGTACAATTTCCTCTTTCAAACTTGTCAAGACCAGTTGTCATAGTCTTCTTAAACTGCATTTGCAAGACAGAGCAAACTGGAAGGAGGGACAAGAAGAGCAGGGATGTGACATGTTTTAGAGTAACAGATACCTAAAAAAGAACTTGAATTGGGAATTTTATGGATTTGGGTTTTGAATAAATAACAAAGTTTATGCCCATCATCTACATGTTTCTCTTCATAATCAGGGGCAACACTATTTTTGGTTACAACAACTTTGCCCAGGATCAGAGCAAATTCTAACTAAACATGTGACGTATGAAAAATAGTAAGATCAGAAAGAATGCTGATTCCAGAGTTTATAAATCAAACCCACACACAGACCACTAAGTCTTCCTGTGATGAATAAAAATTTAATCTGAGTTTTATTTCTAACTTTTCCTTCTTTTAAATAATTCTCTATGCTGAAGAAAAAAAGGGAAAAAACTCCCATTCAATACTCAAAGAAAACAACTCATTGACCGGTACAGAAAGCATCTTCCCTCATTTCAATGCACAGGACACACACCTAACAAAATTGTGCCAAGCTCTTTGGTAGAATGGGGACGTTCTTTCACCGCTTCAATAACAAAACAGGTGCAAATACTTCAGTTGGAAGAGGAAAACAGTTGTTCTTTTCTGAGAACAACACACCACACCACTCCTGAAATCAAACTAGTCATTTATATTTGTGTGGACTGAAAAAAAAAAGTTGGGAGAAGCTGGAACAGAGATGATCTGTTTGTCTCTAATTCAATAGAACAAGACAAAGCTTTGACTTCTCACGTAAGTTTTAATTTACCAAAATTTAAGGGAGAACTCAAGGGTTGGTTACTGAGGGCAAGCACTACAAAAACATGAGCTGTGTAAGGGTACTGAAAAGCCTGAAAGGGTATTAAAGGGCCAGAGAAAGAGATGGTGTCCATTTTGCCCCAGCAAGCATTCCCACTCCCACACCACCACACCAGCTTGTGTGATCTTGTGGTCACACAACAAAGAGATGTTGGGAATATGACCTGGCCAGAAGTGAGCAGGCCAGATAAGCCTGTTCACCCAATGATCAGGCATGCTGATGCAAGGAAGGAGCAAACGTTCTGTACCCCAGACCTCAGCCACCTTTATTTGCATGGATTTATTTTTTTAAGCAGATTAGATACTGAGAGTTACTGAGTGCACACAACTATGGTGGGAAGCTGTCAGTGGACTATTTGCCCACAGCACAGTGACACAAAGGTACACCCTGTAGCAGCGTGCACAGCGGTAACAGGCACCACCAGATCAAATGGCTACCTCTGGCAAGGGCTCAGCAGGCAGGTGACTCAAGCAGGAGGAGAGGTGGGGTGACTCCCTAAACTCTGCTCCCATTTTAACATAACATTGGCCATTTCCTCTCTGTTCCTACTGCTCTGTCAGCTCAGCCTCTCACTGCCCCTTCCCTGATCACTGCTTCCTGCCCACCCTTCTGACTCTGCTCCCAAGAAGCAGCTTCAGCATCTTTAAACCACACCTCTATACAAATTTAATGGTCTGAGAAGAAAGATCTGAAAAATAGATGCTTTAACCATCATGAAAAACTCAAGGGTGTCAAGCTTGCTCCTTAGCTACCAAACTTTACAACTCTGTTGCCAAAAGAAGTCTACAAATATTTATAGATGTCATCTCTAAAGAAAAAACAAACGTTTTGTTCCCAAATCTAGATCACATCGTCACTAGTAAAATAAATGTATTATCATACAGTTAAGAGAACTGAAATTTGAAAATTCAAAAGTGAAAAGCACTGGCTCACTGAACTGAGAGAGAAAACAACTTCTACAGGCTAAAGATAAAAATTACACTTCTAAGTGATGGTGTCCCATCATAGCAGGAACTGAGACATTTATTCTCCACAGAAGAAAAAAGGAGAGCACATGCAAGTTTGTGACACTTGCATTCAAGATACAAGCATAGGCAAACTAACTAAAAATAAATAGATGCCTCGAATTCCATGTGAAAGAGCAAGACAGAAAACTAGGAGGAGGATCCATAATAAAAAGGTAGGAAGTTATTACTTTGCCTGCAACTTGGTCCTTATTAGAATTTCTACTGTATTTAAAAAAATAAAAAATAAATTAAAAAAAAAAAAAAAAAAAAAAAAAAAAAAAAAAAAAAAAAAAAAAAAGAAAATCAAGCATTTCTCCTTTCACTTGCCCTAATTTCCCACCCATGTAAGTTTATATAACTTTCTGATAATAGTGACATGAGGGTTTGTATTAGACTATCAGCTTTCAATCAAGAAAAAAAG
Source organism: Pachyramphus minor (assembly GCA_013397135.1). NCBI lineage: Eukaryota > Metazoa > Chordata > Aves > Passeriformes > Tyrannidae > Pachyramphus > Pachyramphus minor. Next base: position 47,917 of record VYXB01005448.1, on the reverse strand, counting down.
CGTCTCCAAAACAACAGATTTAAATCTGTTCAAATAAATATAAAATAACAGAATGTGTTTGGCCATGGGAAAAATAAGATGATTGCCAAATCCCACTGGAAGTGACCATCAGTAGATAAGAACACTGTACTGAAGTACTAAATAGCAGCATAAATCTAAAAATATTTCTAGTTATGTGATTCCTCAGATAACCCCAATGATTTCAGGAAACAATACATTCAGGTTACCAACATATCATAGAGACTTTCAAAATATCCATGCTGAAGAACAGGTCTGATAACTCTTAAGCCTACAAACCAGAATGTTGATGCAGAGTTGTGTTTTTATGCTAATATTGCAAACTGGCTTTACCCAGAACTTCAGAGCAGATAATTTAATGGCACAAATTATTTTCATCATAGTCAAATCATGGCACCCAAGGGGAGAAGTATTCTTGAAATTGCTTGTGCCCCAGCAGTAAAAAAAGACAAAATAATTTACAGCAAAACCACCTCAAAACCACAAGTCTTTTGGCCCAAAGGCCTATTCACTGAAGGATCACTGGAAGCCCTTATTTACAAAAGCACACACAGCCTTTCCAAGCGTGAGGAAGAAGTCTTTGGATATTGCAATATTAACTTGAGGCTTGAATATAACTGAAGGGTTTTAAAACAAACTTTTGTTGGACAAAGTATTTAATATTAATTATTATATCCTTTGCATAAGAATTAGCTTATGGATGGGTCAAGTTATCAGTGTCACAGACTATTCCACTCCACAGAGGTGAAATAACAACTACACTCGAAACACTTTCATGGTCTACTTTTCTTTTAGTTGGAAAATTATAATTAATTACATTGCATACATTGCTCAATAACAGGAGCTCTTCAGATGCTCAACAAAATACAGCAGAAGCCTTTTAAGAAACTTTTAAGAAAAAAAGTAGTTATCAACCTTACTTTTAAATGATTACTATAGATTTTCTTTGCAGCTTTTCTTTGACCACCCCCCACAACTTCTGATTTTGCCTATGTTTTCTACATATATTTTACATAAGTACACACATACACTCATGCTTATCTGTATATAAATATACAATTGTAATTAAAGTTCAATATTAGTGGGGGTTTGGTTTCATTTAGGCAGCTTCAAAAATCTTGCCAACATACACTAGTTTGCTGGTCTATGGAAACTTAAAAAAGGACACTATAATTTCTAGGACCAGCCATGAAATTTTGCTGAACATGCAGCATATAGAGTACCCCAAAAGACCAGCTAGCAGTCATGTGAAATAGCCTCTGTGCCAAAACAAAAAGTACCCAACAGTGTTTGTACATTTGTCTTAAAAAAATGGAACTTTTTCTATTTTCAACAGGAAAACAGTAAAAAAGTTAAACACTTGAGGGATTAAAAAGTAGTTCCCTAGAGATATGGGAAATTGCTTACAAATATTAATTAATGGGAAAAAATCTTAACTATTTGAAATTTCTTACTTTGTGAAGTTATAAGAAATATGCTGTAAGGTAATTGCTCATGTAAAGACAGTAAGGAGTCAATCTCTTCTTTCTTCTCTTAGGCATTAAAACAAATAGCCAGGAGAAAGTCAACTTCATTTTTGTGTGCCAGAAAGTAACTGACTTAACCTCTACTTTCTGCCAGGTTAAAATATTGCATCAAACCACTCCAGTTGACAGTAGTAGTTTTCATTAATATCCCTCTCCATTCAGGTATATCCAAGTATAAATTAAACTGAGGCAGCAACTCAGGGTTTGAAAACACACGAAGGGCCTGTGAGAGGGGTGACCCAGCTGGTGACTCAGCAGGACTTTCCCTGCCTCTTCCCCTGCAAGGGAGGGCAGGAAATTTCAAAGGAATGTGCTCATACCAAACACAGCTATGAGTTATGATTTAAAGCAAAGTCACATGCCCACAGATAATAAGGCCAGCAGAGTAAACCTGGCAGTGAACCCGTAACACACAAAATGAGTTCCTTCTCCACCAGAAGCTGGAAACTGCAACCTGGTATCTTTCAACACTGCTGGTGCCCATCATTGAACTCTACCATTTAGTCAAGCATGGAGGCTATACCATACCTGTTTGTCATTTAAATACTCCTGTGTTTGACTATAAATAGTGTAGATCGCATTTGTGGAACATGATTAATGAACAGAACTCGAAACTTCAGCCCACACAGTAGCTGTGGGTAAATAAGAAGTTGTGTGTAACAACACACCCAGGACAGCCTATTCTTGGCAAAGAAAACTCCTACGCTTCCTCTACTGCTAAAAAATGCTCAGAAAATAATGACATGTAAGAGCAACTGCACAGCATCAGACCCCCAGAGGCCTGTTTAACCTGATATCCTCTCTTTGATAAAGTGTGTGGAAGAGTACAAGAACCAGACACACACACAGAGTAGATGCAACCCAATAACAAATACTCAGCCACTTATATACGGCACAGATCTGCTGAGCTGAATGGGGTGCCTTCATGTTTATTAAATGATGATGCATTTTTCCATGCAACATCTCAGAGATCAGCATCTTAATGCGCAGTTCTGAGTTCACCACCTGATAACTTGTTGAATAACTTAAAAGAATTAAAGGAGACAAAAGCAGGTGACAAACAACCCTTAATTCACATTCACCCTCTTCATCCACCCATATCACATTTTAGAGGCAGGCTTTCACCATCTCTCTCCTTCCCTCACCCCCAAATTACCTCTTTCTTTGCTTTTCCAAGTGCTACTGTATTTTCTGAGGCCTGAGGAAGGGGCCCAGAGCTTCACAGCACTTGCCACACCAGCAAGCATACAGGTAGCAACACAGTAACAATCCTTGTTTTGCTCTCTACTACTTTCATAACAATTCCTACCGATTTCTTTCTTCAACTGTCACAGTACACTTTCAGACAGCCATCTAACACCAAGACCCTTTTCCTAAGGAGAGGGTTTTGCCTGCCATTTCACTGCCCAAGCACCACAGAACCATAAAAGCATTTATGTTGTAAAAGGTCTTTAAGATCATTGAGTCTAAATGTAGACCCAGAATTACCAGCTCGATCATTAAACCATGTCCCTGAGCACCACATCTATATGCCTTTTAAAATTCTCCAGGGATGGCAACTCTACCACTCCCATGGGCAGACTTTTGCAATGATTGACAAGCCTTTCAGTGAAGAAAATTTTCCTAATACCCAATTTAAACCTCCCCTGGCCACACTTTGACTCCCACTACTTATGCCCATGCTACTGACACTCCTATTATATTTCTAATTATTTAGTTTCACTCTTGTTAGGGTCTTCACCACAGCAGCACTTGGCACTCCGCTTTGGGTGTATTAACAACAGCAGCAAACTTTGCCATCTGACTTTTTACCCTTCTCCAGATGATTTATGAGCATTTTGGAGAGCACAAGCTCATGAGCCCAACCCAGAATGCCTCCACTGTGAAAACAAGCAAGCTACTCCTACTCCCTGCTTTGCACCTTAGTGGATTACCCTGCAACAGCGGAACCCGCCTTCTCACTCCACGGTCACCAAGCCCTTCCAAAAGCCTTTGGTGGTGGAAGAACGTTTCAAAGGAGGGTCTGCAAAACTACACCAACTGAACATCTCAGCATTGTGGTGGTTCTTAAGGATCTATCAAACTCCACCAAAGCCAGCAACTCACTGCTAACACAGTCCTAAAAAACACATCTAGTTTTTGGCTATTAATCGAAACCAGATGAATTGTCAATCACCAGCTTCATCTCCCAGCCAAAATAATTTGCAGTTTTGCACACAAAAAAAGAAATAACAAGCCTTGGAATCAACACAGCAATTTCTTTCAACTTGAAAGAAAAAGAACTTCACTTTCCTTCCAACATATCTAAAAACAAAACAGTAATTTGGTTAACCACAAGTATTACAGCCTTCCCATGATAAGGCTAGCTTCAAATCACTGAAAAATAATTACTAAGATGGCTTCTGTTGATTTTAAAATACATAGCGATTTCCATTTCACTGACTATATTAATTTTGTTGATTCATTTTATACAAATAAAAACAAACCAGTCATTTAAATAACTGTTCTTCAGTGAACAGCTTTCTGCCTACTGACATGGAAGGGAAACCATGACACAGGAAAGCCACCAATTCTGTATTCAGGCTTTAGAACAGGGGTTTCGCACATCTGCATTTTTCCCCAGGGGGTGGGGAGAAGTTGAGTATTCATTGACTTGAACAATATTAATTTCATCCAAACAGTTTTCAAGGGGGAAATGCCTAGCTGTCAAGAATTTCATTATTACAGTCAGGGCAAAAACTAATTACTTAATGGGAAAGTATGTTAACAATAACTTTTACCAGATAAAAACTTGACAGAAGTAGGCTAACAGAGAATTTACTTGGCTTGCTACAACTGTTTGAATTACTGATTTTAATCAAATAACTTGAGTTATCATGTGGTTTTCCTCTAATTATTTAGTTTCAGAACTTACCTTTCTTCAAGCTATTCATCTGCAGTTCAGCACTTTGTAATAGGTTGCATAGCTCATTTAAGGGTTGAGCTGTTTGCATTTTACCTCTTCACTGATTAAAGGGAAAAAGTGTCCCAAAAACATTTAACAAACCTGTCCATTCTATGAGTAAGCCTTCTTTTCCCAAACCACCTTCTGATGCCAGAAACAGGCTTGCTGGATCATCAGATGAAAACAAGGAATTAATGCTGGTAAGGAACACCACAGCTTTAGGGCACAGTCCACCTTAAGTCTTTTCTCCCACATCACTAGTTGTGAAAGATCTCAGTGACACTGGTTTTTGTTCCTTTACGGTCTTATAAATCTTACATTACCATTTCTATGATTTTCTTTCAAGTTTTTTTCTGCTAGATGCGTCAGTTATCTTCAGGGTAAAAACAATCTTATACTTCTTTTTGTCATCCCTACTGTTTTTCATACCAATTTTGAGGAGGGTAGAGAAGGAAAAGATGGCTTTGAAGATATACTCTGCCCCTTCAAGAGAGCTTCCTCCTCCCTCCCAGAAAGACAGTGTACTTTTTCCCTTGCCCAGCTTAGTCCCTGATCTCCCTTCTCCACCCTTCAGCACCTTCAATGCTCTCCCCCCCTCTCTTCCACGGGGAATGTGGAAGCCCATCCCAGCTGCTGAGCTGCTCCATCTACCACTCCTTGGCAGCTGCCTCTCTGTAGCGCATACATCTGATTCCCAGACCCACCTCATGCTGTGTGGAGCAGCGAACAGAAGCAGCCGGCAGGCAGCAGTGGAGGGGACTGCTGAGCAGCTGCTTCCCGCACAGGCCCAGGACACTGGCTAGGACAACTGTTTTTATGATTTATTAAGTGTATTGTAGCCTCATATCATTACAACTGCATTCCAGCAATTGTCTCCAAATATTTATGGGCAGAGCTAGTTGGTATTAATTACTGACTGGTTTAAAAAAAAAAAAAAAAATTCAAAGTAAACCTGTGATATCTTGACCGCTTTTTCATTTGGTACCAAAACCTCTTGAATGCTGACTGAGAGCCACAGGCAAACAATGGCAAATGTGAAGATCACAAAAACCACTTTTTCAGCTGAAGTTTAACATACTAGCAGGTAGTCAAAACTGATAAGCTACAGAGGATCAAGATGTTTTACCATCTTTAGCTTTTAATTAAAAAATTATGTGGAAGCAATACAGCGCCATTGAAACCTGGCAGATCAGAGAGCTGGTAAACTAAAACTTCTATTCATTTAACATTTCATTTAAGCCTCAGAAGATTTTATTTGACTATGATTCACATCCGTTGTCTTCTCCTTGCATAAATTGTTGCCCCATCACTTCTCAGTTGCATTGCTTAGTGCTGAAGAAGTTCATGCTGGAAGTTTTTTCACATGTAAAAATTTCAGCTTTAATTTGAAACCACAAAACATTCCCTTAGGATTTAAAGAAAACCATCGGTTTGGCCAAAACAAACACATTATAACACACACTTCTTTCTCCAAGTTACAAATACAAAAATTAATAGTTTAAATGACAATTCCCACACATGTTTTCCATTTTCTCCTCAAAAGAACCAACATGAAAAACAGAGTAGGTATTCAGGTATTGTCCTGTTGCTGTATCAAATTTCAGTCTATCCATAAAGTTATCCTGTAAACATTACTTGAAAGATGTCAGCAAGCTACCTGAATCTAAATTTAACTTCAGCCTCTGCACTCTGCACCAGAAGAGCCACATAACCAGTAGCAAACAAGGGAGTTAAAAAGGGACAAGTATTTTGAAACCATAGTTCTTGTGTATCCTGAAATGCATTCACAGTAATTTAAAACATTTTCTACTAACTGGAAGTAGCTTACCTGAAGGACAGGCACTTTTTGTGGTGTGTTTTGTGGTGACTGGTGAAGCTGTGCCCAAGGCTGATGATGAGGATGTGGGGGTGGTGAAGACTGATGATGTATCCCTGGATGAGGCTGCATGGGAGGACAGGTTGGCATTTGCTGTTGAAAAGACTGCTGTTGACTAGGAAGCTGCTGGCCAGATATTAGTCGCTCTTGTATTGCTTGTGGATCTGCAAGGCCAACACCTGGACAACCATTTGGTCTCATGTGCCCACCCATCTCCCGTGGTGTTGAAGACATACCCATAAATGGACGATTCTGTTGCATGTTTCGGGGGCCCATATTCCTTTGTCCAATTCCCATGGCACCAGGGGGCTGGTGTGACGGTTGAGGATGGGGTATATTTGGGTAACTGCCAACTTCCATTGGTATTCCAGCACTACCAGGTCTAACCTGTGGAGGAGGTGTACCTGCTGGATTACTCATTGCTTTCATAGGTGACATGGGAGGTGGAGAGGCATAAGTTCCCTGAGGCTGTGAAGGGTGCATAGTTTGCGTGTTCATTTGGTTAAGTGAGCCACTAGGGTGGATGGGCTGCTGGTGCATTAGTCCTTGACCACTGTTTGATGGAAATCCGACAGCATTTGGGTATCTTGGTACAGATTGATTCATTGGAGTGTTATTTGTAAGGCCTAAATTCTGATTCATCCCTGTATTATTAACTAATCCCTGATTAAGGTTACTGTAAGGATATCGAGAATACTGCCCTGAGTTGTTTATAGTAGGTGAGGGTACCGTCTGGCTCCGAGAACTAAAATTAAGTGTTTGCGGCCTAACAGCACCCTGCTGGGGAGGATTAGGGGAGAATCTGGGACTGTGGGCTACTGATTCTCCATGGAGAGCAGTGGGGGGATGGTGGTGAAATTGCTGGACAGAGTGTCGCAAAGAAGGTGCCATACTGGGATTCTGCTGGGGCACATGAGACAAGTGGCCAGGTCCTGAGGTGGCAATGAAAGGGTTTCCCTGATTGAGGCCTTCTTGGCCTTGAGAAAACTGGTTTATCCTCTGCTGCTGCGGCTGACTGTGCTGCTGCATTGAAAAATCACCACGAGCCATGTAGTTTCCCATCTGCTGCATGTGCTGAGGATGGCCCTGCCCAGGGGGTCCGGAGGGTGCCTGCGGCGGCTGTGTTGGTTGCGGCGGCTGCTGCTGCTGCTGTTGCTGCTGGTACGGTGCTCTTATCTGGTCTGGCACTTGAACTGCCCGTGGTCCCCACATGGAGCCACTGTCTACGAAGGGCTGCCCGTGTCTTTCATTCTGCATGCCGGGATAGACTCCCATCTGACCACCAGCACCACTGCTGTGAGGAACCTGAGGAACTGGAGGGTTGTGATACTGTGAATGAGGAGACGCTATACCATTCCCAGGGGCATTGCTTATCATCCTGTTCGGCTGATCCATCAGGTGCATTTTTTGCTGTTCGTATTGATTATAGTGATCAAAATGGGTCAACTTGGCTTGATTTTGATTTGCAGTGGGATGATGAAGAGATGACTGTAAAGTGGGAAATCCTTGATCCATGGGCATTTGCTGCCCCATAGGATTCACTGTATTTTCAGGATATCCACATTCTCCAAGACCTTCCAACCCTTCACTGAAAATATTACCATCTTCTCCAAACAGACTCATCATTCCTGGATCTGCCATCTTTTTTCAGCACACAGCTCCTCGGAGCTACAACCAGAATGCTAGTCTGTGCTTCACCTCGGTGAGGTGTTTTGTCCTCAAAGCCTTTAATCCTCAACTAATCTCCTTCATGTCATTCCATATTTCCTTAATTCTTTTGGACCACGCAGTGTCAGGCAAAGTCTGGTTACTGCTCCTAGAAAGAGTGGGGGAGGGAGAAGAAAGAGAGGAAGATATTGAAATAAATAACATCAGGCAATATAAAGAAAAAATACTTGACTGGTTTTTAAACAACCCTCACTAGTTTCAGCCCCCTGAAATACATCTTAAAAATCTATTTCACTTTACGAAGGATTCAATAGCTTTATCAGAAGCTTTATTATGATGGAGAGTTAGGAAGCAAGCAAAACACTAGCCTTAACCTTAAATTAATCCATTCACTAGACTTCCTAGTGCTCCTTTCTTGGGTGGAACAGAACAAAAGAACACAACATGCAGCAGCAGCAGCTGCCACAGCAGGTAGGCAGATGTATGAATATAGCCAGGCAGCCCATCTGCTGAACTAAAGCCCTGAAAACGCTCTAGTTACCAACAGCATGTCCTTAACCTTATTCCCTTGAGCTGCGTAATCAGATGAGCAAGCAGAAGCACCAAGTCCTACAATGAACTAAAGTTAGTTATACGGACAACAGATTTTTCAAGCGCACACAGACATGACCCACTAAAATATACCAAACCCCAAGACTTAGCCTTGAGGAAAGAAAAAAAAAAATAAATGTAACACTCACAGTTTATCTTAACAAATTTGTAAAACTGCAAGGCACAACACCTCTTCTCAGTTAAACAAAACTATATCTTAATTTGCATGAGAAAATTAAATTCAAAAGCTTCATTCACAATCTCTGTTCTAATTTCCTTCATGATGGTAACAGGGAACCAGTATCATTGGAGTTCATTGTTCATCTTCAGGTTATCATGTTACTACTGCAACTACAGCACTTCAGAAGACCACAGTGAAGTTTTGTTCTCTCCAGAATTACAATCTTGAATACTCACTCAAGAGAATTAGTAATGGCAAAAGAACTGAAAAAATAAAAAGCTACCAAAACAAGGTACACACTTGGACTTCGGGAAAAATAAAGCAACACACCGTAACAGAGTAGATTCAGAAAAGTTCCCATTTAGGTTTTTCACAGGGAATCTGCTCTGTTCTGACATGTCTCCCCCATCCTCTGCCCTCAAGAACTTGAAAGATTTTGTTTGGATCCACTTACTATGAACAATGCTGTCTTTTCTTCTTACGATCAGAATTTTAAATGCTGGATCTTACATCTCAAACTTTTAGACTAGTCAAGGGAACTTATCCACACGGAAAAGAATATCAAGTATTTTTGAATCTTTGTTACAATTTAGTAGCAACTTTACTTACGGATACTAACTTGCCCTTTAAACAGCAACCAAAGTAAAGAAGATTTACAAGTTTGTGCTTTCACATCTTGCATTTCGTAAGGGAGGAGAGATAGATACCTTCAGTCACTTAGGATGCAAAATGCCAGGCCAGACTATTTGACTGAAGGTGATTTGTCCCAGACAAGTTTTAGGGAGAAAATATCAGCACATTTATTACCCTCCTTGTAGCCACTGTCAAAAGGACCTTCTACAGCATGAAGCAGAGGGCAAGAGGAAAAGCACAAGCATTTATCACTCCTCTTAAAATAGCATTTGAATGTCACCTTTAAAACCACACTCTTAAATCTCTTTAGTGCTCAGCTGGGATATTAACACTTATATTCCTAAATCACTTGGAGGTAAACTCCTAGGGGCCATCTTCGTATCTCTAATACTTTTTATTTTTATTTAATTTCCATTATCGAGCAAAGCCATCTGTAATATTTACCAGCTCTATCAGTTTACTAAAGCACACCGCAACAAAGTTCCCACAACAAGGTGAGAAGGAACCTCCTTCACCACAAAAGAAACTTTTGCTATTAGACTGCTCCAGAGCAGACTGTAGTCATGGTGAAGATCCCTGACTGCTTGAGGACTTCTGGCACTGCTACTGCTGATGCATCAGGAGCTGCCAAAGCTGGACATCAGTGTGTGCTGAGAGTCTCCACCTAATGAAATGGTCTCTTTGCTTGGAAATGCTAAAAAGCATAGCACAGAGATACTGTTACCTGCCAACCACTGATGTAATCCAGGCAATATCAAACTTGAGCCAAGTAGAGGATCTTACCCATCCTCTAAATGTGCTTATAGCCACAGAGTTATGAACACATAAAAAGCTTCACTAATTATATAAATCATGCCTGCTAAAAGAACCTTTAAGACAAGCATGCTCTACTCTCCTGAAGAACTAATGAAACTTTCTAATAAAAAGAATTGAAATCTACACAGAGAAATGATTTCTCTTTGGCATCTGTTATAGACAAGGTAACTGAGCATCCCCAGAAACAAGGTCAAAAGCAACATGCACACATTTGAATCCTACTGCTTTTTTAATTGTTTTTCAGCAGATGAGCTGAAAAAATTCAGGCCAGTCAGCCACAGGTAACAGTCAACAGCAGCTAACAGTAGTTAGGCTATGACTCTCAGAAAACCAAATTAAAATAGGGTAAGGGTTTTGTTTTACTATGTACATTATTTCTGCCCAGCTCACTCCATCCCAATTTGCAGGTTTGGGCTGGGACTGTCCCTTACAACTCTGGACATGTGCTATGGAACCTAGCACTCACGTGGCTTCGTGAGCACAAGATCTTTCAAAAGAAAAGTAACCTTTAAGTTCATGATGTACTTTGTAAACAAACAAATCCATCATCTAAATTAAGAGCAAAAACACTGTTTGCCACTATGCATGATTCTAGATCTGCATTTTTATCTGAAGAGTGAATCGACTTCACGTTTGAGCTCTTGATGCTAAAGCTGTTGGTTTGAAACACAGCATAAGACCATGAAGAAGATGGCTCAAACTGTAGGAGTATTTCTTCAGATTTAAGTTTCGCCTTCAAATTAATGACCACAGCCCTTTACAGTCAGTTGTGCTCTTGCCAAACCTTCTTCCAACTTCCCCCAATAAAAGTGACACCTCTGATGTGATATATGGCTAACAGCAGCTGTTGAAGCATGAAAGACAGTAGCAGCTACAGCCTGATCAAAATAAATTAACCAATGTTTTCATAAGGAAACAGTCAATACTGGAGTTACCCAACAACCTCTCAATAACAGGATAAATGTTTTCTAGATAGTTAAGCAAGTCATGAGAATCAGACATTTTAAGGTGCAAAAATCTCTTTGCTTCTTTCACTACAAGCAACATATTTTCTTTGCTTAAATCCTCAAAGTTGGTAAAAAAATTCCCCACAAAAATAAAGGCAGAACCTGCATCATGAAGCAATAGTTCTACAATACTCAGCACAACTGTCCACTTCCTCATGAAGGCAGACATACTAACAGCAAGACTAACCATGATAAACTCAGCCTACAGTCTTTACTTGATTAAATAGTTTAAAAATAAGGGATAATGCACCTTCTTCTCTACATTCCTGTAACTTAAAACCAACATACAGAGAACCCGTGACAATTTTTCGGATACAAAGGAAAGCATACCTGAACCCTTAGAAAGGTGGATTGCTTAAGAAGAGTGTGAATGTATGAAAGGTAGTGATTTTTATTAAATCATCTTAAACTATACAGATTCTGCTATAAAATTCTATCACTTTTCTGTTCCTGAACATGAAAGATTGCACCAAGACTGACCTAAAGGGTCAATGAATATATTTCCTTAAGGCTGCCTATAATATAGCCTGTTTCTGTTCAAAGCAATGGTGTGATCCCAACTACCAGGACACAGTCAATTACTTAACAACCCCACTGTCTCAACAGACAAAGCTTACATTTACTCCAGTCTGCAACATTCCAGTCCTAAACAGCTAGATCTCAAATTTAAGTAGTAGTTAACCATTGCCCAGCTTAATATTTCAGACCTTCATGGACTCAGTAGCCTTGGGCAGCTTCCCACTTTTATGAGTTGAACTAAACTAGCTGCTGCACACGCATAACCTTATTGAGGGCTGCAGACACTCAAAACCTGTTGTTTTGTTCCTTAAGCATCCAGGCAGTCAAGACCTGGAAGCTGCAAGAGCAGCACAGTGATGCCCTCCACACCACCATCCTCACATTCTGCCATTCAGATTGTGCAATATCAACAGGTTCCTCGATTCAGCTATTGACCCTTCTATAGAAGAAATTTAGCAGCATTTCTTGATGGCCATGCAGCAAGCAAATGGAATAAACAGAAGGAAAGAAGGCAGCTAATAATGACTGCTTCAAACTTGAAAGACATGTCATGCAGAGTTGATACTTTTACAGCTATTAGTTGATATCACAGACAAAACTCTTAAGTACTTAGATACAAACCAGTTACTCATATAATGGAACTGTGCACTTAAACACAATACAATAAACACCACAAATACCATGGTATTTTAAAGAACTAGGCTAAAAAGACCTCTCATGCTAAAAAATGCCATGCCAAAGGTCATATTGAGAGCAGAGCCTCAAAATGTAGGATTAAACATTACGCTACTAAATCTGCATTTAAACATTGAGTATTTAAACTGCTTTTCAAAACTGCTAAGCTCCTGCTGGCTGTTAGGGGTAGTAATTTAAGCATTTCCGCATGGAAGGAGATGACATAAATGACAGCAATGAAAGTCACGTTCTTATTTTACTCAGGAAGTTGGAGGAAAACATTCACTGAAAACTTCACAAACACGTGTAACACCGTGAAACATAGAAAAAGTCACAACGAGACATTTGAATTGGGGAAGATGGCTCATGAGACTTCTACGTTTCAGCTCATTTACCTACAGAGCTACCAGCACTGCTGATGCCAGGACAGTTATGCAAGTGCCTGACCATGTCCGTGGGAAGCATGCCTAGTCTCCTGCATGTTTAATGCTTAGCTCTCACGCCTGTCACAGACACCATGCATGGTACGTTCCTCCTGCATACAGATTAGCCAAAATGTAAGACCAGAGCTGTGAAGTGATTGCAACATCATTTCTGACTGCTGCTTCCAAAGGAACTTGGTTATCTGAACACAACGCTTTCCTAGTATACACTTCACACAGTACAGCTGTTTTAAAAATTAAGTCCATATAGTTTGGACATCAAAGAATGGCAGGAATCTTGTTCCCCCTCATCCCAGGAAGGGGAGACACGACTTGCAAAGATGAAAATAATGACCTGTTGCACTTCAGAAATATTCTGCCTTCAGTGGGAAGCATCCGCAAACATGACATAAGCATTTCTGAAAAGTTCAGTTTCACATTTATCTTGCTGAAATTCAGTTAGTTCTTCACAGAAATACACATCCTTACAAAAATCTGCAGGGGCTGTCAGTGTCACTTGTTAAACTAAGAATTGGGGAGGGAGGTGGGAGTGAAAACCTCAGGTGCCTTTCTCAAAAGTCACAAGTTTTGCCTGTGTACAGTCAGCTAAATGCCATGAATGCTATTCAGTAACATCTTTTGGGCAAGAAATCCATGAAATAATAAGTTCCCCACACAATCACTCAGCAGAAAACAGATTGCATTTTATTTCCTTAATGCATGATGTACTTTGCCAAAGAACAGGCTTCTACCGAGGCAACTGAGGGCCTTCGAATATTTGGCAGCTTGTTGCTGTCAAGCAGCTGATGCAGGAATGACCGGCCTAGAGTTCATCCTGTGCCACACATTTGGAAACAATATCCTACGTCATTCAAGTTCACAGGAGCTCAGATATGAGACCACAACCACGTCATGGAGGAGGTTGATGCAAACCCACCGAGCCTCATTGTTACATCATACAAAGTCATTTGCCACAACAGTTGGGCTGCAAACTCTTTTCCCTAACACGGGAGCACCGCTAATTTTAAGTCAGTGCTTATAACATGAAGTAAGAAGCCTCAGCATGTCTTTTCTTTCCAGATCAGAAGGAAAGGACAAAAGTCTACAGCCATTTATTACAAGCACATATTTAGAGGCTTTTAATGAGGTAACCAGAACAATAAAGGGGGGGGGAAATGGTTTTTACATTTAAGTACATTACAAACATGAGTGGGAAGAGAGGAGACAAGCCTAATCCAGAGACACTTCAGTTTTGGTGTTACATAATCTGGAATTTTAAGAGCCCTTTTTTGGTCGTATGACCACCCTCTCTCCCAATGTAAGTTTAAAACACAGATGCGAAGCAGTTTATCTAAAAATAGTCCTAGATAAGCACGTGAAACAATTGCAACCACAAAAATATTTCAGGAATACTCCTCAAAACATTTGACAGAGGTGTTAACCTTGCAAACAATGCCATACAGGGGAGCAGTAACATGCTTAACATGACCGCTAAATGACATTTGACTGTGACAAGGCAGCTGTGTACCCAATATAAAAAAATGTAAAAAAGATATGAAAAATTGTATGGACTATGCGGCTGCCTGGTTTTGGTGGGCTGGGGACATTTAGCTAAGCCCTTGCTGCTCCGCGGCTGTGCGATGGCCAGGCGAGCACAAAGCCCGGCGGCGAGGTGGTGTCAGGGAGAAGACTTATATTGTCGCCATCAGTCACCCAGATATCTCCCCGCAATTACATTGGCTTCTCAAGCTGACACTAAACCAGCCCGGGGATTCAAAAGGTGGGGCCAGCGGCGACCCCGCTGGGGCACTGAAAAAACACCCCGCACAACCGATGACTCCTGTTAAGGGCTGGGCTTTTTGAGCACCTACTGCAGTTGTCACTGATTAACCAACTGATCTGGCAATTTCCTACATTCTTTTGCACTTAAAAAGGATCTGAAAGGCCGAGAGTCATCCCCTTGCATATTCCCGGGGGAGTGGGAGGCTGCGCCCCCACCGGCTGGTGGGGCGCGGAGGGGCCTCCGCCACCCTCCCGCCCTCCTCCCCCAGCCCGGGCCTGCAGCTGAAAATAATTTATCTGTTCGCTCAGCCGGGCTCCCGGCATATGCGACTGGGAGGGAAACGTATCCATCATGGATAAACTTGAGCACAAAGACAGGCTGAGTGTCACAGGATACAAAAGGGCAGAGGTCGCCGCTGCGAGCGGGAGGTTTGCGCAGGGCAGGGCAGGGCAGCATGGCCGCCTCACAGCAGCGCCGGGCCCGGCCTGCCCGGCCGGTCACAGCCCCTCGAGTAAACAAAGCCCGAGCCACAAAAACCGGAAAAAAACGCTGTAAACAACAAAATAACCGGAGGGGTGACGAAGCTCTAAGTAACACGAGGCCTTTCCTCCTCTCCCTACGCTGAAAGCAGCTCGTGGTGTTTACACCCAGAAAGCAGGGAACTGTAAAAATTCATGAGGTGGAGATTCAAATGTTTCCCAGAGTTTCTGAACATGTGATTTTCGCCGAAATGTATTTTTTTAATCACAGGCAGGTTTTAAGACTTAATCGTATCCCAAAAGGCTATTTCCAGCTATAGAATTATGAGCACTTTAAAGTAGCCAGACCCTATATTTTACTTTACCTGTTACAAGGCCAATACAATCATGTTTCATTCATAGTTTATGAAGTCTGAAAAACCACTTGATGAAATTACAGTCTACCGATACCACACATGGTATATTCGTCCACGTATATTCTATAATCATTTCAATTTATGACTTGTACTTAAGAGTCATTTTCCTGTACATGTGTTCTTCATAAATACTGGTAGATCACAGCCTCTGCTTTTACAGGAACCACATATCCACACTCATTTCTGTGAAGATAAATACACCTTATGCATCCAAAGTGAAAAGCCAGCGTTTTCACAGGACTAAAGAGAACACACTTCAGGACTGCGGAACAAAATGGTAGTTCTCCCTTATACACTTTACATGTGGCAAGATGAATCATCCCTCATCTGAACTTAAGCCCTCACTCAACTTCCAATATTTTGCCCCATACACTTAAGCATAACATCACGATCCTTTCAGCAAAGAAAAAAGTTATTACATATTACAGTGGGAAAGGATTACAAATTATCTTATTCAGAAAAAAATAATATCACTGTTTCATATAGTATTTTAAATGAAATCACATGCAGAATGGCTTGGGTTGGAAGGGTCCTTAAAGATCATCCCAAGCCCCAAACATGATCTATTGGATTTTACAAATTTTATCTTCATTACAAAGAGACCTTCAGTACCATAGTAATTATGTATTTTATCATATGTTACAGACTATTTAAAACAAGTGTTCAATTATTTCACAAAATCAACCATAAAGAAAAAGAGTTGGGCAGGGAGGGTGTGAAGAAAGTATGCTGCACAACACAATGCAGTACATGGAGTAAGTAGATTTCAGGAACCTTCACTTAGTGCCTGGACCATTGAGTGGGTCCAGTAACGTCCTACAGGATATGGGGGACACCTGAGACACAGGGCAGATAACCAAAACACATTCCACAGCTACTGTTTGGCTATTAGACTACTTAAATTTGAGAGGTAGGTTTGTTTGTTTGTTTTAACAAAATTAACATATGCACTTTGACCATTATATTGTTTTTTCAGAAGGATATGCCAAAAAAGGTGGTTTATCCTCGGTCAGTGGCATGGAAGCAGGCTCTTGCATGTACAGATGAAGTCTGATATTTTGGTTTTGGTGTTTTTTTTGTTTTTGTTTGTTTGTGGGTTTTTTTTGTTTGTTTGTTTTAATGCCTGGCTCATAGCGATCATCAGTACTTATTCAAACCACAGCATAAACGACTATACCAGGCTGTTCTCTGCAATGGAGGGTGGCAAGTGAAAAGAGTGTGGAGGTCCCAACTTCCATTGTGTAAGACTAAGATATTTAAGAGTAAACAAACAGCTGCATTCAAGTTCACTTAGACATGGAAAAAGGGTGCCTAGACAGCATAACCAATAGTGCCAGAAGTTATACATTGAAATGGCGACTGTCAGATGAGTGCAACACTGATCAGGCTTCATATGCAGCGTGGCCTTTCTTTCCAGGCAGGACTGAACTGAATGGTTTTGCTCTATAAAAGCAGAGCAGGTTCAAAGGGAAGAAAACCAAATTTTCTTATGCAAAACGTTAATGGGCCTCCAGACAAAGAAGAAAACTAACTGAGGTGTTTTCAAGTGTGTGTGCCTAATTCATATACACTTCTAAGATGACTCCAGCATAGTTACATTCAAACAAACAGAGCCTTCCAGGGAAAAACTTGTCATCTGAAGTTCTAGAACTATGCAATCTCACTCCCTTTCTCATCAAGATTTTGAAGAACTTGGAAGTAATTATCTTTGACTTGCAAACAACTGATCCAGTACCCAGACCCACAGTCATTCAAAATACTGAAAGCAGTAGGAGCCGACGACACTCATCTACCACAAAATCTTTTACACACAACAGTAAAGTTCTTGAGCTACCTTCAATTCTCCACAATCTGCAGAGATGGAAAATGAACATACCAGAGCAGTACTGCATTCATAGATTAGATGTGAAAGGGAATTTTTACTCATCTAAAAATGAACTTGGAAATCCACTTCATGGTAGGATATCTCCACCTTCACTCAGAAAGCAGGGCTAAACTTAGTTTTATAATGGAAAGCACTATTTTCAGTGTTCCTAATGATTCACATTCTATTTAAATTTACCTTTCAAACTTATCAATCTTGCTGCAGCATTTACAGAGAATTAGATGTTTCCAAGACCTTTTAAATTAAAATAAATAAATAAACCCCCTTCCCTCCCCCAAAACGACCAAATAAACCCAAACCAAACAAAGAGACCCACTTTCACATTGCCTCCTCTCAATGAACACAAAAATTTATTTCTACTCACTAGAAAACTGTGAGGTTAAAATTCAGTGTGGAGTGCTGGAGTGTTTTTTTTTTTTGTTTTGGGTTATTTTATTTTGGGGGGGGTTCTGTTGTCATCATTTTTGTTGTGTTTCTTTAAGTAGGAAAAGCAAGAAAATTGAAGGAATGGGCAGGCTGCCTAAACAGTCAGATTACTGTGTTAAAGCATAAGAAATAGGAAGGCTTATTTTGATAACTTCAGAAGAGTTTGATTGCAAACTTAGTTGGATTAGCAATTTCTTTCTTTTGTGTTTGTAAGTACCTGAAAAAGTGAAAGTCTGACCAATAAAATGGCTCATTGAAAAAATTCCCAAGCAAAAACAACCAAGTGGCAAAGATCCCAGAACGACAGAACCGAGCACTCTTAATCAAGTACTATATGAAGATTGCTACCACACAGATTTGTGCAACCAGCCAAGTTCAGAACTATTTCACTTACTATTCAGAGTCTGGTTCTCAGAACAAGACCCACAACAGCCAGTGTATTATCTCTGCTACAGTGCAATGCAGAAACACTACTGGCAAAATCTTTATTCTATCAAGGGTCAAAAACCTGCAAGTCAAAGGTGAATAAACTCAAACAGTAAAAATGTATTCCTTTGCTTACCAAAGAACCCTGAATTTCCAGTGCTAAACAACACTTCCAAATCTATTTTTTCTCCACAAAAAAGCCATCATTCAGAATTAGATAGCAAACAAAAGACTGAAAGACTATACTGTGTTTTACTTAAGCATCTACTAAATGGCATTTTTATAGCCTAGACTTAGATCACCTGACCCGAACACTACAGTGCACAGCTGAGGAAAAAGCATGGATGAGGCTCTGCTAGAGATCAATTGATTTAGAAGTCACAGGAATTAGAAGCAGATTAAATACTTATGCTGTATTAGCAAAATTATTTGGACCTACAGCTGAGACTCAGATAACTTATATTAATGATGCTTGCAAAGCAATAAAATCTAGCTCCCTTTCCCCCCAATTATATATACTAGATAAAACTAGTTATGAAAGTAAAAGTACATAGAAGTACTTTAAAGGGAAGATGAACTGCTTGCTGTCACTACAACACCTCCACAATGAGCTTTCCTGTCCCATGTTTTACAGTACACCTTTTAAATTACTGTATCTGGTCACAAAGCATCATCCAAAAATCTGTAACACATAAGAGTATGATTCTTCCTTTCCTACCCTGATCAGCACCTGAAATCCACGTACCTCTGTGTTCTCAGGCAACAGTTATCCCTGAGTTTAGTCTTGAAATAGAAGCAAGAGAAGATCCCCTTGTTATGTCCTCAACTGAGACTGCAGCTTCAAAACGAAGCAAGAAATGAAACATCACACCTCAGTAACAGCCAGTCATCAGAGTCAGGGCCCCCTGGACACTGCATACCAGTGTGCTAAACCTGGGCAGGAACAAGTTATTAAAGAAAAAAAATTCTATTTGAGAAACTTCAGTGCTTACTACTCAAAAATACACAAAGACTTAATACATCAATCTTCCACCACCTGCTCTTTAGATAAACTGTTAAGGAGGTTCTCTTGTCTGGATGTCCCTCAGAGCCAGGTCTCATTCCTCAGCATAAGGGACGCTAACACCAACTGCACCTATCGTAACTCCACAGCACCCAACACATTCTGCACAGCTCTGCAAGTTATTCAAAAACCAAAAGTGAAGAGTCACGCAAAAGACGGAACCAGCGTAATCGAGAGATGTCTGCAAGGCAGTAGCAACAGCTGTCAACTGGATTTGCTCATTGGGATTGTCAGGAGTCCCAGCCTGCTTCTGAGCATCCAGGTAAGCCAGCTGCCACCTTCCCTTTCAAATGAAACCCTCACTAGTCAGACATGACTCTCACAGCAACCCTGGGTTGCAGCACAGGCACTGTGGTCATATTCAAAAGCTGTTGCTACCAAAACCTAGAAATACTTATTTAAAATTTAGACTTTTTTTTGTGGGTTTTTTTTTTCCTCTGGGGAAAGCTGCATTTGTGTTTAATTTGTGACTACTTTAGAAATTAACTCTTCTACTTTTAAAGTAACTCTTCCTAACACCTCCATATAAAATACATAGTTTTAGAATGCATGGAAGATACTATGAAACAAGAATTACTCTGTATCTATAATCTCCTTAGTAAATAGTAACTGATGCATTAGATAAAAAGAACAACCACTAAGAAAACCCGAACAAAACCACTTAAACATCTGTGTGCTTAAAAGGAAAAATTCCCCTATTCTTTAGGGATCTCAAGATTGTAAACAGCATCGCACACAGGAGGGATTATTACATTTTTCACAGCATCAAGATGTTCTATGAAGAAACAGGCTACATCACTTTTTATGTCTGCAATAAACATGCAATTCAACGTAGTTCATTTAAACCAAGAGAGACAGCTGCCTGGTATCAGCCTGGTCCACAAATAGCCCCTGTTGATAATCTCAGAATTTGAGATTATTGCTATGGCCATGGCATACTGCTTTACCTGAGGATCAACAGTTAATTTTTCATGTCTCACATCCATGCCCTATGTCTTCTTCACGACAAGGACAAAACTGAGCCCCCTCTCACACCTTCTAAGTAAGGTGAGGTAACAGCATTAAAGCTGGAGTAGATTTACAGTTAAGGTCCAGATCAGTACTAAAAAAGCCTTCTCCAGCACTGAAGCCAATGAAAATAAGTTTAAACCAGAGTTTCATTTCAGAGTCAAGGAGGAAGGATACATCAGCAAAGCAGCGATGCAAGGAACATCTACAAGACAGAAATCTATGGAGCACCTCTATTTCAAGCCTATGATTGCAATATAGTCCAATCATTTATACTTTTTTAGAAAAGTGGTGTCCATCTTATTTCAAAAAAGACATACGACCTTTTAAGATAACTGACACAAATTAAATGGTGCAACAGAACATACCCTGAAATCTTTTTACAGTTTTGAGAACTAGACTGAAGATTTCAGTGATAACCACAAATTTCACATTTCACTGGAGGCAGAAACTGTCCAGCCAGTTTTTCCCCTACTTCTTTTTGACCTAGGCATCTGCAGCTTTGAATGAATTCAAACTCAGAAAACTACTAATTCATCCATTTAAATTAATTTCCTTTTTCTGCTTCACCATACTGTAGCTATTTAATCTGAGCGCCTTGTAGCTGGACAGACTATCATACCTAATAACTCCTTAAACCATCAGTAGACACTCACTCCACTGCCTGTTGTTCCCAAACTTCAGAAATCACAAGCTGGATTCCCCTTGACCTTGATCTTTTATTTTTCCTAGTAATGCTCCAAGTGCTGAACACAGGATGGGGAAGCTTCTTTCTAAAACGTTGCAGAGCCTCTTCCCTAACTGCTCCATACTCTTACTGTTCAGCTAAACTCCCAAACCATTAACAACATGGTAGTTCCTCACTACTGAGCACAAATGAGAGACTGAGCCATGCAAATGTTATCCATCAATAATAACATTCATGTCTCACCAAGTCGTGTCCTTGGTCAGTGTTTCGTTCACTCCATGTTTTTCAAGAAGGCAACACACCTCATGGGCATGGAAACTCTCTTCTCACTCTGCATGGAACATGTGTGGCAGCTGCACTTGCATAGAAAACCTCCCAGAAGTATATTACACCTCTGATAAAGCAATAAATCTATCATCCCAAAAGACAAACAATTGCTCCTATCAGCAACTCTATATTTTATTCCTCCATAATCAGTTTCTGCCAACATCAAGCTAATAAATGCATGATCCCCAGTTAGAAATCAGTGGTTAAGTTACATATATTGTATTAGCTAGGATGTGGGGGCAGAGGGGGGCTAATTTGAGAAATGCATAGAAACTTGGTTTTCAGGAGAATGAGAATTAGCACTTCTAATGTGCTCTGGGATTTCAAGTTGAATGTATGAACCACTTTAAAAAAAAAAACCACTTTACAGTAATTTCCAACGGGTTGCCTAACACCCATCTCCTAAGTGACTATCATCAAAACATAACCATAACACTAGCAATGAATTAATATTAAAACCCTTCAGTGAGATCACAGAAGTCCTCAAAAAACAGCCCAAGTTGTCAGAGCACACTTGTCCTACACTCTGAATAGTAGTCAGGTTCTGAAAATAAAAGCTTTGTTCAATTACTAAGGTGGGTGGTAGGTATATTTCTCATTTACACATATAATTTTGAAATCCAAACTAATTTGATGGTGTCTAAACAGATTTTAAAAGCCAAGAATGACTACTTCCAAAAAAGAAAATGATGCACTAGTCAGAAAAAGGGAAGCTACACTCACTCACTAGGACAATTTGACTAGCAAGGGACTGCACTCTGACAATTTTATAAACTTTGGTAGGGATAATTTATGAAGTTTTGCAGGGTTTCTGTGTACCAGCAAGTCAGAAGTGGTTACAATTCTTCACTTATAAAATGGAAATTTTGTTGTTCACCTGTTTTGCTTTACAGAAATACTTCTCAGTTGCAGGCCTGCATTGCCACTGTCTCTGCTGCTGGTATTCTTCAGATTCACTGAAGAGAGAGCAACAGCTCAGCAATCTGTGAAAGGGATAATCTAAGCAACTGCAGGATGGAAGAAGTGCTAAAGACAAGAGCAGCCTAAAATAGCAGGCTGAAGATGGGCAGCAGGCCTGCCTGCCAAAAGCAAAAACACCTCACAGGGTAAAGTTCCCCAGTTCCCAGGCCAAGAGAGCGATGACCACATTAAGTTTTCTTAACGCCTCCCTTGGCTCCCTGCTACTTCTCACTAGTTGCAGGTTTGTGTCTTCGCAAATAAGACTTCAGCTATTTCTCTGTCTGTCTGCTGCATCTTAATGTTTAGCATCCCTGTGCCTTTCTGAGCCCACCACAGTGCTCCTCCCAGGACAGGGGGCAGCTGGCACATAGGACAGGACTACAGCATCGCACACAAAACTAAGATGAGTAAACACGTTTGCTACAAAGAAATAAAAATGCACCTAACAAAGTTTTTCAAGACACTAGATGTACATGTCTTGCACACTAAGTTTCTGAGAGAAAAGGAAAATAAGCATGCAAGCCATTTTCTCCAAAACCACAACCCCTTAATTCCCCGGGTCAGCACGGTGTCTGGTCCTTCAACATTTTACTCGGCTCAGCAGATGAGGAAACAGTCACACCAGAAGGCCCTGTAACAGATGGAAACCAGAGCAGCTGGAGAGCAGGGAAATGTCTGTGCGGGCGAGGGGGTGGGGTGGGGCAGAAAGCCCATCCCCACTCCCAAGCTTTAAAGCTGCGTGCAGCCATCACGCTGTACTGCAAACTCAGCCCCCGGATCTGCTGGGGAGAAAGTTGAAGGAAGCAGTATGTGGCCGGATGATTTAGTGCTTCCCAGACTTCCCATCAGGAGAGCAACACTGAGCCATGCAACACAGGCCTGCAAGCGGTGGGTGTGAGCCCCTCAGGGGAACGGGAGATAGTGGAAAAGAGCAAGTTGGGCATTTGCCTTCTTCATGAAAAGCACAGCAGATGAAGAACTGTTAGATGGAGAAAGCCTAGAACTGGAACAGTGAGAAAGGAAACAAAACTACATATGGATAGTGGAGAAATTAGTAAGGAAACACTGAATGAATTAATACCAAAACATGTGAAGGTTTGAGGGATTCTTTTTCCCCCTTTTTTTCAATAAAAGGTATTACAGAACCAAAGTGGCATAGAAGTACATTTTTAAAGAGAAAAACCCCCAAAGATGGTAAATGAGGAAGAATAAGAATTGAAGAAAAAACCCTGCCATATGGTACCACTATTCCACTACAGTTTAGATTCACAGCTTTACAACACCTGCGCAGTAAATAACCATATTAAGTCATACATGATGTCACCAGTATTTCCTTTCTCAACTTAGTTAACTAGTCGGGAAATACATCTAACAGGGGTTTCTATACTGTTGGAAAGACAAATGACTGTCCATGATTAAGATGCCCATTCCCTGACACAATTTGGACAGCAACCTATCGCCAGTTCTGGATGAGGGAAACAGACCAAGCCCTATAAGGCAAAGTGAGCCATTAAGCAGGGAGTTTATGATAAACAAGAAGAGTGAGGTTGGTTTTTTCCTTGTTTGTTTGTTTCTTTTAATCCGGGTTGGAACTACCTTCTGCAATCCTTTTGCTCCTCGAGTCAGGAGACAAGAAACTAAACTGATCAACATGTAAGACGGAAGTCCTCATATGAGAGCAGCAGATTAGTGTTAACCCAGATAACACAAACAAGGTCAGTCAAAGCTTGTAAAAGGCACACAGAAATACTCTATTTTCTATGTATGTGTGTATATATATATATATATATATCTAAATACATTAAAAACCTGTTCTTTACCTGGCCTCCCATGTAGAATTGGACTTTGAACATTGATTTTCAGCAGCTGTGAACAAGTGCAAAATTGACAGGACAGTGGAAAGTTTTCACAAAAATTTTTCCTCCTTAGTTATTTCTGTTCCTAACCCCAAACATGATGTTTTTGTTCTACTATTATCCCAAACACTTCAA
This sequence comes from Pachyramphus minor, assembly GCA_013397135.1. Classification (NCBI taxonomy): domain Eukaryota; kingdom Metazoa; phylum Chordata; class Aves; order Passeriformes; family Tyrannidae; genus Pachyramphus; species Pachyramphus minor. The sequence continues at coordinate 23,589 of VYXB01005448.1, read as the reverse complement.
GAAAATTCAGGTGCAGTCTGACACCAGAGGTAAGCTGATCTAACCATCAGTTGCCATTAGAAGATAGTCACCACAGGGGTAGCTGAACAGCAATGACAGCACAAGGAAAGAAGCAAGAGTGGTACGGCTGATTTCAAGCATCAAAACCCATTGGATCAACTTATTACTATACCATTCATTCAAACTGCCTTCAGGCCGTGGCCAGGTGGTTCAACAACTTAACCTGAAAAGCACAGCAGTAGAACAAGCCAGGCATTTGCTGTACAGAAAGAATATGAGAAACCACTCACTGTCTGCTGGTATGACTTGCAGAGAAAACAATTTATGAATTCTAATTTGGTCAAATATAGGAAAAGTATTTTGCATCCAACTAATCAAGCACACAATCAAATCAACATCAAATACTACACAAAGCAAGGGAAATCTTGCAGTTCCCTCTAGCTACTCCTGCTGGTTGGAAGATTGTTGAGCTAGAGCTATTTCATACACTGTAAAACTCCAGTGAAGAACATGCAAATATTCTGGGATCTGGTGTTAGAATTTCTTTTAGACAAGAAATATTATATTTCAGTGTGATTTAGGAAAATAAAGCCCATTTGTGAAGACTAAGGATATTTGTCAAGAGAGTCAAAGAACAGGTTTTAGTTAAGACATTCCAAAAGCAATTAATCCATGGTGCTCAGAGGACTGCCTCCAGCAGTTCAAGCCAAGCACACATACAGTTCCTCAATGAATGGTTGTGATGGATAAACAGCCTACTTAAAGGGAGAATACTTCATCAACACCCATTCAACACCTAGGAAGCCTTCTGGACCTAGAGAGGTAAAACTTTCTTAGATTTCTCAGTACACTTCCCATGCTCACATTGTACTTGTCCGCAGTCTTCCCCAAATCCCCACAAAGAGTCCACAAGCATAAGACTGGGTTTTACATATTCTCTTTTTTAAAAAAAAACATATTCACCACAAGAATTTTTAAATATATCCCACTATTTGAAACACTTTTGTTCCAAGAGCTGACCATTACAGACTATTTTCTAGATATGGCAGGACAAATTCCTTCCTGTCTGAGAGTTTCCATGGTAATAAAAGTCCCCTTTAAACACATTCACGGTGGTTTGGGCAGGCCAAACAGGCAGCCTTTGTACTGAAAAGCTCCCTCTTTGTACTCCTCTGTGCTGATCCTGCACAAACTACCGTAAAAGTGTATTTTAGTGGAGGCAGAGTAAAACTAAGGCTCACATCAGTTTCACACGACAACTGTTTATTCCACAGCACAGATACAATCCTCTGGAAGATTCCCTTCCCAAAGAATTTCGAGTGGTTGGAGAAAGCAAGCTACAGGACAGCCTATGACACATTTCAAGCAGATCTAACTGTAGCAACTTTGCCACTTCCACTATTAAAAAAGACAAACTGAAATGACCTTCCTCCTTTTCCCTTCCCCCCTTCCCCACCATGTAGTTTCATTGCGATTTGGGGATGGCATATTTGTACCAGTGCATGTGTCTCTAGTTAAATGAGGGTGGTCTCGATAGATACCTCCTCATCAGCATGCAGATCTGTCATGGAAAGGGACTGAACCACACCTAATGTGTGGTTCACAACGTTTCTATATATTCCTCCAAACAACAATAACAAAAAAAATTGTTCTTAGAATGTTCAACAAAGGACTTCACTTTAAATTTCTATCTATTCACATTTGTGCTTTGGCACCTCTGAGTAGTAGCACAAGTTCCAGAACATTTAGGTCTTGCTACTCTTTTTATTAGGAGTTTACATTTCAGTAATTCTCACAGTATTTCAAATTTAGAAAGATTTTTTTCTGCTACCTCTATAGCAGACCTTCTACAGGTGCTGGATCAACTCTACAGACAACAATTCTCTTACAGCACCAAATCATTAAGCATAAACATGCAACCCTAATTCACTAAGAAAGGTTTCATCCATCCCTTAGATTTTCCTTTATTAGTCTTTAAAAACTTGTATGGAGCCTACTTTAGATAAAAAGCCTCTATTTCCTGGTCAAATTTGTTCACTAGAGCTTTCAAAGTTTCAGACATCTCAGTAAGACTCTTAAGTGCAGCTCAATTCCCAAGCCAGTATTTCTTTGCTTATAATAAAATACGGGAGAGAAAATGTAAGCATCTGATTTGCACAGTGAGCTTTTCTCCAGTGCTACCATTAAAATCTGGGTTGGTTTTTTTCCCACCTCCTCCATAGATACTAGATAGGCATAGCACAGAACTCTCTTATCCCAGCTTTTGAGAAAATATATGAAGAAAGAACAACAAAAATGGCTCCATGAAACCAACATAATGCTTCACTATCTCTCAGCAGTTTTAAAACACCCCTCAAACACATACATGCACAGCTCCTTTCTCAGCTCTCACCCCCATGTAACTCACTCCCTGTTGGGTGACACTGCTCCCAAGAAGTCCAGTCTTGACTACAAGCTCTTTCCTTCCCAAGAACTGAAGCAGTTTGTATGGAAAGCATTATCCAGGTGAGTGAAAAAAAAAAAAAAAAAAAATCAGTCTTTGGTCACTTTACACATGTAAGAATGACAATACCTCATCTTTATCAAATCTAATTTGGAGGAATTTAGATTTCCTTTTTGGCAACAGAGGAAACAGCCTTAAAATTATAGCAAATTTAAAATTATGGTAGGCAGTGCAGTAGCATTTAAGTCAAGCAGACTGAATAGAAAGTGTGAGAAAGGCATCTTATGCAGAACTATGTTGACCCATTAACTCAAGCTATGGCTGTAACTTTCTGGAGAAGCTTTTCAGTAGGCAGATTTTAAGGACAGGATCAGAGCATATACAGAAAAATCAGGAGACAGCAAAGTATTCATGAAATGCCTCTCAAAATAACAGGTCTAATAGCTCCCTGACTACTGGCAACTGAAAAATTATGGGTTTGGCTTCAGCAAAACTAACAGCATTTATTTTTTTCCAATAGAAAATTTCAACTCGGGAAAAGAAACTGAACAGAATTTGTTTTGGTTGCCAGCAAAACCTGGTCTATCGCTTCAGTTGAAACTAGTCCAATTTAAACAAACATCAATGTAACATCCCACATTTCTCATGCTAGCAAATCTTATTATGAAGACTTCCCACAAACACATGGTATTGATCAGTTATTATCAACAACAACAACAAAAAAAGTCCTACACAGTCCTTAAGGATCATTTGTAGTAAATCCATCTACTTCAGCAATCTAGCTATAAATCTATGTCCCTAAAAAGATGCAACACATTAGATGATTTTCACTGTAGGTTGTAATATTTCCCAGTATATTTAAATTGCCCTCAAATTATGCTTTATCAAGCCATCATGCTGATTGTAAGACAACTGAGTATAATCGGAAAAGGTAAACTGCAGCTTCTATTTCTTATGCACCCACTTCTTAAAATCAAAGTCATTGTACAACAAAGATTTCATTACCACCCTGTTCTGACAGAAACCAATATTAATTATTATTTGAATTAACCTTTGAGCCATAGTTTTCATCAGTACTCAGTAAAGACACGGAAAATTTCTAATTACATTCTACTCTCATTATAAGTCATCAGGCTGTAAAGCTGCATCTGACAAGACTGCTATACTTGGCCTTGAAATGTTTTGGACTTCACTATAAATCTTTCAGAAACATCCAAGAACTCATTGAATACAAGAGCTATCACACAGGATGCTTCTCCAACAATTTAGAAGCCACTTTAAAGGGATACCAACTGTGATATGACTGAATTGCAATAATATTCCTGAAGAAAAATAAATTATCAATAGCTTTATCATTTGGCATTGCTACATGGATGATCTTTTACCTATAGTTACATACAGTGGATTGACTCAGTCTATCAAGTGCAGGGATCATCAACTGAATCTTAATTATATTCAACAAATAGTATAAGAAAATGAAAATTTATAGACTGGCAGAAATCTGATTCCCAAGCTTACAGCAAATACCTACAGCACAGGCTGCGTTTATTATAGACCGGAGAGAGAGGTTTGATCCGCTGAAGTGTTATTAGTTCTCTAGTAGGAAATATGGATTTTAAGGGTCATAAATGAAAAGTAACCTGTAATTAATACACAAAAATTAGTGTAAGAGGGCAATTTTTTTTTTTGTAATTTTTCAGCTTTACCTCACATAAATCACTTTGCCGCAGTCACTTAGCTAGCCAGCAAAAAATGAAATAAATCCATGGATATAGGGAAAGTAAATGCCATTCTGGAGAAAAGGTTTCTACCCTCGGCTATGCCAAATCTCTTGAATGAACAAATTGAACTTCTAAGAGTGATTTCTGGCTCTGTAACCTGAGCCTCATTTTCACAACTTCACAAAGCTCACATCTATGACTAACTCCAAATGTTCAATCTCTAAGCTAAAGACAGTTTTATTTGAAGGAATACCAGAGGCTGGGATCTATCAGGTTTCAAAACCAGAACTTGACTTAGCTGCTGACTGAAGACATATTTCAAGATAACAGAAGCATATTTCAAGACACCATTTTTAACCTTCTACTGTTGAAAATACCTGTATCTTAAAAACAGAAGCCTCAGTATGAAATCAGTTTAATTCCAGTGAATGACATTTCACGTTACAGAAACCTTGACTTGGACTAAGATGCACAACAAATATGACTTTATATTTTTTCATGTCAAAAAACCAAAAACAAAACACCAAACAAAAAAAACACAGAAAACAAACAAACAAAAAAACAACAACAAAAAACACACGCACCCTAAAAACCCCACCAAAACCAAAACCAATTATCTTTCCTTCACAGATCACTTTTATGAGTGATGTTAAGTAGACAGAAGAACTAAGTTACTTATTGCACAAAGATTTTAAAGGGAAATCAAAAGACACAAGAAAACCTAATATGAAGTTTGGAGTTTTTAAACACAGAAAATGACAGTTGTGCATGTATTTAAACATATTATGGATCCCATTTGTTAATGCACAGCAACTTCGCAATCACTCAGCGTAAAGATGGTCCATGACCAGAAGAATAGCTGGATGCAATCAGGCTTATCACAAGACAGAATATGGAAACCCTGCAATTCTTAGAAAAGGCTAGAGAAGATGTATGGGACTTCAGTCTATAAAAATGCAGTGTTTGTAGCACTGGTGTCAACAGTGTTACCGATTCTAAACATGCCTCCATTTAAACACAGAACTTGTATTTTTACTTCCAAGCCAGATGATTAAGTCTACTGTCTTAAATCATGTCTCCATACTCTGAAACTATCCAGACTCTTCACCTTGCCCAACTTGCTTACCAACTCAAATGGGCCATATTGGTTTGTTCCTTTTTTTTTCCTTGCAGTTACATGCTTTTCAGAAGTTACTCCAAACATAGAGCTTCTCTGTATCAAAGTTTAATCTACCAGAATATTCAGATAAGCATTTTCCTTTTATACCAGATACTTTAAATGCCTGGATTATTATCTTCTCTGCCAGCTAAAAACATGTAACTGGTAGTTTAACTACTTCTTTTCTAGACATATATGGGTAAAAGGAGAAGACAGGAAAGAAAAATCACCATTCTTCGCTATGCAAAAACAGTGCTTAAATAGAAACAATTTAATTCCTTCCGCTTATCCTTACCTATCTCATTAATAAGAAAATGAGGCCAAGTGATGGGAAAAGGTCTGAGGATTCAGATCAATAATTATATGGGGAGGGGGGAAAGGAGGCATCAGAACCATGAAAACCATGATAGGTTAGTCCATCTTTATGAACATTTTTAAGCACTTTCCATACAAAATTTCCTGAAGTTTGCTATTGTAGTTAAACTTCAAGGTAGACCAGAAGGAACAAGTATGTATCCAAGCCTTTGAAAAGGCAAGGAAAACTGGCAACTTACTGTCAAAGAGTCAGTGTTGATTTTATTCTACAACAAAGCCTACATTGTGACTGCTAATGCATTAACTGCTTCACAAATCACAGAATCATAGAATGGTTTGGGTTGAAAGGGACCTTAAATATCATCTAGTTCCAGTCCTCTAAAACAAAGCACATGATTTAACCTCATGCCACATATCCTCTTTAATAATAAAATTAAGAAAATACTAACAAGATCATTAAGTCATTAGCACTAAACTTATTTGAAAAATGTATTTGGTCAGCAGAAAGGCTGCCTTTTAAAATACGCATAAAGATACTGCCTTATTGCTGGTGCATGAGGGAAACAAAAGTGTACATGTAAGTATATGCCTTTGACAAGGATCACAGAAACAGGGGCAGATACCTATATATCATCCATAGCTTTGTTCATGCTACCAAATTAAGACCTACTTCCCTCTCCCGATGCCACTTGCAAAATCCCATGTGTGGGGGGCATAAGGGACAAGGAGAGAGAAAACAACAGCATTGCAGCACCTCATTTTGCTTATCAGCTATTCATAGACCATGATGAAATCCCCAACGACTTCATGCCATTTTTTCATATCAAATTTGCTAGTTACATTTTTCAGCAAGCCTATAAGCAATGTATTCTAATAAATCAGCCTAAAAAAGCACCTATTCCATTTAAACCTCAGCACTAAATGACTGATAGCTTGTGATATGCTTGCGATTGTGTCCAGGCTGGATTAGTTTCAACTCTTGTTACTTCAAATTCTGCTATCAACCTTTATTTTGCAAACAGAAAGCCACCCCTTCACTTTCTTCTAGGTGCTCTGCTGGTAATTAGATGAACTAAGAAGTGACCACATCCTAAAATTCCTTTAAGTTCTTTCTTAAACCAAAAACCTATACTTCTCTATAGTTCCTTTCCCTGTTACCCTCAACAAGTTTACCTGTAAGCCCATTGATTGCAATTTAACTTTCATTTTAATCAGAAAACAAAACAATTTATGAGTTTATCTTGAACACAATGGCATGCTATCTAGAAGCTGTAGTAGGATTCATGAGAAAGTTTAAAAATTAACAGATTCGCAGACTTACAACTTTCCAAGTCATTCTCAACTAAGCAAAGGAACATAAATCTCATAAAAAACCCCAGTACGAAGTGGTTATTACTTGTGCAAAAGTTTTTCTAAATATGGTACTCACACATCTATACATGAAGACATGAATAAACTCTTACTGTTCCACCACTGCTTCAAGTACCAAAGGTTTTTATACAGAGTGGTACTGTAGCATGTCACATACTATGATAAAACAGAGAGACCTCAGTATTAAACAATTAAATAATATATTACAGTACGGTTTTTCACACAGAAAACCAAGAAAAAGAAAAGCAGAAGTTATGGCTCCCGTGATAACTACAGCTTGATTGTAATACTGTTTTATACTGTATATTTGAACAAATGCATCAATTTACAATTGATGGGGAATTATAACTGAAGGACACAGTTACACACTTTGTCTCACTCCAAAATAAATCAGTGGCATTCAAAACAAATTTCCATTCCACTTGTACAAGTTGGTAAGGTGACTGGTTTTCTGGCAAGAAGAAATCACAGTATAAAAGCATATAACCATATTTATCAAACAATTTACATGAAGTTACAGTGAAGCACAGAGGGCAACACTGCTACATTTTAACTAGATCATGGACTATTTAAACATACATCAAATTATATTACATTCAGATTTGTTCATGTCAAATTTGACTTAACTACATCATGACTTATGGCTGCTGCTAATGAAATCCATTAAATATATTTAAACTTAGCGTTCCTAAAAAAAGCAAAAAGCAACAAAAACTCATTGTTGGAGTGCTTACTCTCAGGCTATCAGTAAGAACATATTTCAAGAAGAAGTGAATAATTTGGACAAAAAGAACTAGCAAGGAAAATTGCAAACAAAAGATATGTTCCTAAAGGCGCAAAGTCAGGTTTGTTCCTTTCACAAATGCCAGGTATATGAAGCCTGCTAGAGAATCCACTGGACTAGCATATAACCAAGATACGAAGAAAGTACTCCAAGAAAATAAAAATTAAAGTTTTCTGCATCTACTGTCGTTGGAGAAGCTAAGGGAAGCTTTCTTCTTAGTCATGTAAATCCTCAGAGGTAGTTTTGGTCAAACCAAAAGCAAACAGTAGCAAGCTACCAATGTGAGATGGCATTCACCAAGAGTTCTGAAGAGCTGAAGGATAAAATAGCCTCTGTCCACTATGCTGCATAATATCTTGGGGGTGAAACACTACTTTCATGTCAATGGTTCATCAGTTTTGAAAGGTGATCACACCTTTAGCCTGCCAAGAACTACAGACCAGCAAGTCCAAGCAGGCCAAATAAGCAGACAAAGACAGAAGCAACACAGGCATTAGGCTAAGTAGAGGCTACAGAAGTGACACCTCTGTTTTCCCACAGAAAAGTCCTGTCTTACCAATACAGGAGATCTCATTGAAGCAATTGATAAGTAGCCAAAGTTTGAGCTAACCTGGATCACCAAAATGCATGCCAGCTGCTGAACAAAGGTCATCCAGCAATGGTTCCTAAGGAAACTATCCTACAAAAGCAAAGAAGGGGAGGATCTTCACATGGATAAAAGTAACCAGTTCAAAACAGGAAAAAACCAGTAGAAAATATCACCCAACTCTTTTCTAGACCTGCACTGACAGCATGCACATAAAATATCTAGAAAGAGATGGTCAAGCTTAAAGTGAGTTTGCTGATAATATTAACAATATCATTTTGCTAAAACTTAAAATCCACTGTGCAGGAAGCAGCATCATACCCAGTGAAGGTGTAATAAAGTGCAGATGAGATTTAGTGTAGGTAAATAGAAGACAACGCACCTGAGAAAATACAATCTGACTGTTTTACATACATTTTACTCAGCTCTCATATGATCATCATCAGTAAAGAGATCTGGGAGTCAGAATAAATAGATCTAGGAAAACAAGATTTTGTCAGAAGAGTAAACAGAATACTAGGCATATTTAAGAAAAAAAGAGAAGGGAAAGAAAAAACCCACAGAAGTGTACAAGATGGGATACACAAGCCTGTGGGGTATCTCTGTCTTGCTGCAGTGCCAGTATTTGCTCTGCTCACCTCCACTTCAAAATTAAAATTGACAGCCCAGAGAGGGCATTTGAAGACCCTTCAAAATTTCCAGACTCAAGAAGGGACAACGAGGGAGAGAATAAAAGAGCCTACGAAACCAGGAGCGGCATGGAACAGGTAAGTAGTGAACCATTGTTCTCTTTTAACAAGGAAACTAGAGAACATCAAACAAAACTAGCAGGTGGTAGGTTCAAAATAAAACAAACAAAAGGAAGCAGTTCTTCATACAGTGTGTACTTAAGCTGCAGAACTCATTGCCATGGTCTCAATGGAAGCCAAGAGTTTACACAGACCAAGAGAAAACTAGATGAATTCATGCAAGAAAAATTACTGAGACAATTCTGAGCTGCAGGGTTGTGGAGGCTTGTTGCTCTGCTTCTGGATAGCCTCCACCTTGGTCACTGTGAAACAGGATTTTTGGATGAGACAGACCTCTGGTACTAAAAAAAAAGTTAAGATGATATTCACAACATGGTTTTAATAGCTCTTCACAACTATGCTACTTCAATAACACAATTTCCAGTATATCATTTCACCCTTCTTTCATGAAGAAACTGTCTTTCAGTCCACGCTACCAATGCTTCAAGAATACAAGTGAGATTACAACACTCTAGAGGCCCACAGCATGAGACAGATGAGGACACCCAAAACTGTATCAGAGTCTACTGAAAATCTACCATTCCTGTATAAAAGATTACCGTATTCCAATACCAGAAAATTCACAGAAGAGTTTATGATCTGGCTTTAACCCCTTAAAGAGTGGGGGGGAAAAAGGCAACAAAACCACTGACAATACTAAATACTCCAGCACAAGCAGTACTTCTCTGCATGCTACTCAGCACCTGAAGTGGTTAAGATCACTTTTAATAACTCAAAAAAATGGATTTTTAATAACTCAAAGCAAAGTTGCGTTATACAATGACAATTTAGGAATACTGAACTTGTACTAATAACATTTTTTCCTGTTTGAAGGAAAAAGACTTAAAAACAAGTGGTGAAAAAATTAAAATATTCATACTTTTGATTTAAACAGCAGACGTAAAAGTATCAGCTCAAAGCACTGGCCTGAAGCTTTATTACTGTTATAAAAAGGTACTTAAAATAACTACAACATATTTAGGTTAAGCACTTAAAGGACTTACTGGAAGACTGAATTCAATCCTCAACTCCAATCCACAAGTCATTGTGCAACATCTTAGCTGCTGAAAACAAACCCCTCCTATTACCCATGAAGAGGGGACCATGCCCATCTCCTAAATTAGGGGTACAAATTTTTCCCTTAACAAATACAGAAGGCTTACAGCAGATTGCTGCTGTAAGCATCTCCCAGCCCTGCTTCCTCCAACGCAAGAAAGGTGCTGCTGCCATTGTATGCCAAGCACAGCCCAAGCTTGAAGGCAGCAGCATATTCCCAGTGCAGAGCAGGCCTTCTGGTACACCTCTGTCAGAGAGAAGGCAGCACAGGCTAGTGGTTTATTTTCAAGGACTCATAACAATCAAACTTTTCATAGGTACAGTAAAACTCACCATAACCCCCCAGATCACACCCAACAAAGCAATTACATACCCTTGCTTGGAAACATGCAGTTTTCAAAGAGACTGTTTGGTTTTAGTTCAGTTTAGTCAGGTTAAATGCTTGACTTGAGATGAAAAAATAATCTGACAGAAAATGCAAGTCAAAATGGCTTAATAACCTAGCACAGATACAAAGTATCTTCTCTGAACTCTTTCTACTCCCAAACCTAAACTCAACATATAATTGCAGACTATTTGGTAGAGTTTGTTCAGGAAACTGTATGGGACAAGGGGGAAGCTTATAGTCCCTAAACTCAATACAAAAAATTCAATTGTTTAGAATTTACTCCTGAGAAAAATATTTAAAGGAAAAATATGTAAATTCTGAAAAATCACAGTCTATGCAGACACAGACTCTAAACATTAAAAAAAAAAAAAAAAATCTGTTTTTTAAGTAAGTGCTAAGATGTCAGACCAACTCCCCTTTTAAGGAGGGCATTTATCTACTTCACAAGAGCAGTAGCAAGGCAAAATTAACACTTGGTAAAGAACCAAGATCATCTGATGAGTGCTGCCAGATAATCAGCAACTATTACACATCCCAATATGGTGGACCACAAAATACCTCACTATGAACCTGGTACACCAGCGTGGAGTAGCACTTAGGATCCTGGCTTCCAAACACCTGCTCAGGTCACTAGCCTTGAAGAAAAACTATCCGAACACTTGGAGCTGCCTAAACTAAACAGATATTTTGCCTTTTATCACTTCCACATGCAATTGAGACAAGAAGCATCAAATTTACTCACTGGAAACGAACAGACTTTTTCTTTGGTGCAGCGGAACTATGTGCTCAAAACTCCTTCTGCCCTTTCACAGCAAGCCTTGTCCATAGGCCAGCAACAGTAACCATCCCGAAGTGGGAAAATACCCTTCCTGCTCCTACTCCAAACACCTTTTTTTTTTTTTCAAAGCAACGCTTAAGTTCCTCTTAAGCCCTTCCTGTAGCAATGCCTACCACACCAGACACCTCCAAATTTAATCCATTGGAATAAGCAGCCTTTAAATTAAGGTGTTATAAGGTCATATAGCAAGCAAGATGATCAGCTTAAAGAGGAAGTGGAGTTAAGTTAATACGGAGTCACTATTTTAAGTTCTGTATTCAAGACAACAGCATGATAGCTGTTCAAGTGCAATCCAGTCTTCAAGCAGGTTGGCAAAGAGCTTCTCTATTAAAAAAAGAGTTTTATTTCTTTTCTAAATCTGAACATGAAATGCAGGACAACAGCTCACCAAACAGACAAGATCTGGTCCCAGAGACAGATGTTTTACAGCTGTGCTTTGGGCTTCCTAAAGCCCATTAGAGCCAGCACATACAATTCTTAATATAAACAAGCTGCTTTTAGTAACTACAATATTCATTCTGAACACACACAGTGCTAGTAAGGGCCACCACTCCTCAGAGTGTTCACCAAAAGCAGTTTACAATGTCCTTAAGATAGAATTTATAAGTCCCTTGTCCTGCTGCTCCCACCATCCCTGTAGCTCCCGAAAGTGAGTTTTTTAGACGTAAAACCCAAAGAAAGGAATCTAGATGGTGCTCTATAGGGGAGTTTGGGTTTTTTGTAACTATGACAAGTGTTTTACCTTCCACTGAAGCACACAGAATTGCCCAAATCTTGAGAAAAACAGGGAGGAAAGCATGAGTTTCCACTCTTCCACCTGCTAAGAAGCCCCTTTCTGTCACACTGCAGGCAATTTACACAAATAACTTGACAAAATAGCCAAGGCTCTTCAGAAAGTGAGCAGCTTCTCATGCCACGTTCCTGGTATGCTGAAAGAGGCACCTCAATCTGGCAGGTGGATTGCGCAGAAGCTGCAGTCAGAATCCCTGATTTTTTGTAAGGTGTTCATTCCTCTACGGAGCTACACAGTATCAATTGCCCATTTTCCCCTCTAGAGAGTAGCAAGAGACAGTAGTACAGGAGTGACTTGCAATGTACTTTTTTTCACCAATTTTAATAAGTAGGAGTGCATTCATTTCACTATCAGAAAGCTTTAGACTGTGACAGAAAGTAACAGTCTCAGCCACCTACTATGACCAAGCTCTCATTACATCTCAAACCAGCAGGAATCATGTAAATACTTGGGATAAAACTCTGAATAACAGAATCCACTGAATTACTGACTGAAGAAACTGAATGACACTGAAATAACTCTGGCTTGATATAATTTGAGGCATACAAATTGACTCAGAAGGTTGATAAACCTAATGGAGAACTTCAAAGTTGAAAAAAAAAATAACAAAATACCTGTGAATAAATTGTTTCAAAAATTAAGTACTTCACATTTGAAATAGCAGACAAGATATTTATACATTAGTAAATCTTTAAGGCTTTTGTTCTCCTACCTCAAGAAGAAAACTGATTTCTGGGCAGTAGCTTATTAATTCTAACAAATTGTTTATAGCATGCAATCCATAGCACCATGAGAATAAACAAATTTTAATATCAATTTGAACTCGGGCCAGCACATTTTTCTTTTGGTGTCCTTTGCTTCACAGATGATTACTCCATTTCTCTTTCTCCCATGAAGGTTCCCAGGCAACTGATCCAATCCACTTGCTCACTGCCACCAAAATGAAAGGATGAAAAGCGCTTGCTGCTCTCCAAGCCAGCGGCCCCCCTCGTCCTGAGTACCAGCTCTGGTGTTCATCAGATCCTTTTATGAGCCAGTTTGATTCATTACAACAGCAAAATGCTCTCCATTTTACAGAGTTATTTTTCTGCCATTTTGGTAAACTAAAGTGGCTCACAGAAGGACCTGACAAGCACTGCTGCCGAAAGAAAGTAGCAGAGCCATGCGGTTGTGAGGAACGGTGCAGGGGGACAAAGGCAGAGAGGAGACATCTCCTTTCAGAACAAGGTCTGGTTAAATTAGCTCACTGCATTTCTCAAACCATACCCTGGTTTTCAAATGATTAGATGGACCATAAGATGACATTCAACAGCTTCCAGGTATCTTCAGAGCTACAAAAAACTTACTGTACAAGAATATACGGTAGTATGTATTCTTCCACAGATTTAAGTATAACACTCCATCAGAAGGAAAAAAAAAAAAGTTCTTACAAACATAGTATCACAATAAGGTTAACAATTGGAAGAGGAAGGTAAAGAAAGCTCGGCATATTTCACCCTAGTTTTGTTTGTTGGTGTGGTTTTTTTTTTTTATAAAAAAAGCCTTGGGAACATGACTACCAATCTTAATAAGCATTATGATGGAGAAACAAGTGTTTCTGAGAAGCAAAATACAGCAAGAACTTTGCCTTTTCTCCTGAAGTAGTCACCAGTTTCCATAGCGAAGCAATTAGGGGATGGCTGACATGCCTAAGAGAAAGAACCTGGATGGAGACAGTTGAGCCAACAGGTGCTGTAGATGCCTAGTAGCCAGGTTTTCTAGCCAGAGATTTCTCTTGATGGATCAATCTGCCTCCTTACGTGATGGATTGCCTCCTGTGGATGTGCCATTTCACTAGAGAAGCAAGAAGTCACATGTATCAAATGTATCACTCCCACAGCCACATTGAATCAATGACAGCAGCACATGGGACAGCTCAGCTGCTGGAGTCCTTACCTTGCTATTCAGAATTCATTGCCTACCTGGAGGCACCTCAAAAGAGAAACAGCTCCTTTCAATATGCACTGAAGAGAAAAAGCACCCTGCCCCAAAACACCACCATCATCATACCTCAAATTAGAAAAGGGGTTTTCAGCCCTCCTGACCCTACCAACTTCCTACCAAAAATCTTAACGTTGAGCAGCCACAGAGAACACCACAAATCTCCATGTTACAGAGAGCCAGAGGCACACAAAGGAAGACAGGAGCAGATCACAGAAGCCCCACCAGGGGATGAGATCAGGCACACAGCCTGCATCCCAGCTGACACTAACATCCACCTTCAAGAACCCCTCCTAGTCCAGTTCCTCACACTACAAAAATTCGCATTGCCCAACCAGCCCCATCCTGCACGGTCCAGTTGTGCCACTGGTAATGCGACAATCTCAGCAGGGAAATCACACATGAACCACTGACAAGCCATCCAGAGAGGCAGGCAGGAAGTCAGGCATTCTGGTTTCCTTTCTTTTAGGAGAAGAGGCAGGGAAACAGGAAGAAGAGAAACCTATCAAGGAGATTAATCTCTGTTAGGGAAATTTCTTATCAGAAGAGCAATGGAAGCAATTTCTTTCACCTGTCATCTTTTCTGTAGCCAAGGTTTTGTTTTTTAACCCCCCAAAATTAAGTCATGGTTTGGGCAGGGGGCAGCCAGGGTGTCTGAGGCATTAACTTTCTTCCTTGAGAACTCGCCATTCAAGAACTCAGTCACCTTAACCACAGCATTTCCCTAATTCTAACCATGGTAAGTGAGAAGTCACACAAACACCCCTTCTTACATTTTTCTTTTTTCAGTGCAACATCTCAACTTCTAAGACTAATACCTACTATGACAATAATCGCACCCAAGCAGCAAAACATGTTTCTGTTCTAGCAGTGCTTGTAAGAAGCTAATTCTTCCAACAGCCATGCCATTTCCATGAAACAACCCTTTCCTTCTGCACAGCTGCCACAAGGTTCAAATCCTGTTTAACACACGAAAGTATGTTCACTAAGAGTCACTTCTGTGAGGGAAGGCGGCATGGGCTGGGGAATACTTCATAGCTGAAGGAGAAATGCAGGTGAAACTGAGGCGGGTTTTTTTTCAGTAACCTCTGTGAAGGTTACAATAGAGTTAAAGAACCACATGTAACTGCCTTCAGTTACTTCTGTACAAAACAAACAAACAAAATCAAACGAAAATGACAATGTACCTTTGCAGAGATCAAGACAGAAAGAAGGGGGAAGTGAAGCTGAAGCTTGCTTATGCACTTCCCTATCAATGAAAGAATGATGATTAAAGTAAGGATGAGTGAGGCTGTACCCCACTTACAGAGCCGAGTGAATGCAAAGCACAGCAGACATCTCGCAGCGGTACTGATAAATAAACTGAATTACTTAGCAGGTCTCTCCCAGACTTACAACCTGAGGCAGTCCAGAAACCCCTACTTAACTCACTTTCTGAATGATTCTTTCCTAAATCCAGAGAGAAATTGAATTGCTCACTATAAACTCTCAGTTTAGTTCTTCACAGTTAAAACAACTCAAGGCAAGAATTACACTTACTTAGAGTCCCCTCAGAGTTTAAAGGAATCTCTGAACTCACATAGGCAATGGCTACTATGTCAGAGGGCCTTCCTTTAAGCCACCCTCACAAAGCTACACCGCCCTGTGAAGCCTGCCTGATCTTCCCAGGAACTACCAACATAGCCCCCATACCTCTCAAACCAAGAACCGGAGATGACGACCTGACTGCTTTTTGCCTAGCAATAAATCACCAAATCCAACAAGCAGTTATTCCACTCCAGAAGCAGTTCAAACAAGAGTACATTCTGAAAAAGCCACAGGACTTGCCTAAATATATGCCAGACAGTTGAGACAAAAAAAAGAAATAAAATCACATTCTTAAATCTTATTTCAAACCGATAATTGAAGTTATGGTTGTTTAGGTGTTTCTTACCCCCCATGAGCAAACAATGCACATTCAAATACAGAACCACAACCAGCAAGATACTTGATTTCTGGACTTCAGCTAAGCTCTCCTGTCCAGAAAGAGGTAAGATTGTGAGAACATTTGTTATACTCTAAGTGACTAATTAAGATGCATCTTTGAAATTTACCAGTCTCTCACCTACGTGCAGTTTTATCTCAGCCTTATCAGAGTGATTTCTGAACATCTGTTAGCCTCAACATTACCCTCCTTTCCTCAATCCTCCTCCTATCGAGCATCAGAAACGAAGTCAATTGTATCGCCTTTTTGGCTGCTGATCTTCAAATTAAAGAAATACTAAACTGCCACACACTTTCCTGCAAGATACTTCACCAAGTAGCATTTCAGCTTTCAGGACTTCAATTTCAACAGCCACATTGATGGATCCCCTTTGAAGTAAAGAATGTTTTCTTGTAAGTTGTCATCAACTCGGACTTCCCACTTACTAGCTCACCCAAGTTAATACCAAGGACTTGAACTGAATTTCTCAGTTTCTGTCATGTAAGAATTTGTTTCACATTTCTCCCAGAACAGCATTACCTCAATGCTTTCTATGAAGACTTTCTCCTTGTTTTGTCCTATTGCTGATGTCTAAACTTCTAAAATCTCAGCTTTCAGTTCAGCTTTAGTTAATTTTCCCCTGAATTCTCTCTCAAAGAATAACCAGTATTCTTTCACACCTAAAGACTACCCATTTAACAAATCCTGTTTATCCTGTAAATAAATCCACAGGCTTCCTTTTTTAAGGTTGAGGACAAAAGTGCCTTTATTAAAATCTTCCTTGGACTTGTTCCATGTTCTGATCTGCTTTACCATTGGTCACATAGTTGTTGGTCTCCAAAGCTTCCCTATTCCCTTCAGAAACATCACAATCCCCCCCAGGAGCTCCTCCCCATACCCCAAATTTCTGTTTAGCAAGGGATAGCCCACAGTGGCTATGCCCATTTCAAAGCTGTCATGGGATGAGAGAGAGAAACCATTACAGCTCTGTGTCTTAACTGTTAAAAGATGGGATAACATCACTGTCATGAAAACAAAACCTGAAACAAGAAGCCTTTCCTATTCAGGAGGTCAGGATGAACCTTTGGAAAGCTGTCAGCAGGCTGCAGCAGCACTCAGCTCTGGTTCTCCACTGCTGACCACCTCCTTGCCAGGACAGCATCCAGTCTCATGTGAGACTTCATCAGGCTTTGGTGCAGCCAGCCAGCCAGCTTTTCCCACATCAACAAAAGCATCCTCCATGCTTTGGGTAGAAAGCAGCATTATTAGGAGTCGAAACGCATGTTTATTTTGTAACATATCCTAATTATCTAGGGCTGGCAAGAAAACACAACTCTACTAAGCAAACAGAGAGCAATATGAATTGGAAAGAAGATTAAAAACTCAACAGGAAAGGCACAATCTAAAGAGGAAAAAAAAATCTATAGGAAAGCTGGATGGGGGGCAGGGAGGAAAGAGAAATAAAAGGTTTAGTTTTTAGAGCAGGACAGGCTTTGCTGCACAAAAGGAATCATATTTGTACATCTGATGTACACTTCCACAACATGTTTTAAGAAGTGATGCCTATTTTGCAGACAGCAATTGAAATAAACTGTGGGGTGGTAAATTTCTTTCAAAAATCACAAAGAAAAGATTTTAAAGCCAGATACCTGTTGAAGTTCTAGCAGTAAACAGAAAGCTCAACTGAACAGCTTAAAAAGTGGCTCAAAGACATTAAAATGAAGTGCTTCCAAAACTATTCAGCATTTAATTCTCCACATGCCAACTAATCACAGGCAGGTAAGTTGCTGCGTTGCTCACCACAATCACCAGCCCATATTTAAATGAGACCTGAACAGAATAACCTCTAGAACCAGGGCCATATGTTGAATTTAATCTTCCCCTCAGAACCATTAGGAAGAAGGCAAACATTTTGGCTGCAATGACTTTTTCCAGACAATTGATTCCCAAAGTTATTTATTCCCCACCATTCCCCTCAAGGCCCTCTCATCACAGCAATTGTCTATGTCAGAGGAAGGCTGGTCTCAGCTCCCAGGAAACCAAGCAAAACCACACCCAAAATAGCTATATAGGTCACTACAAAGCAAAGCAAGCCCTACCTCATGCCAGCAAGGGCTTCTGGTTACTTCCCATATGCCAATAAGTTTTCAAAATAATGTGTTACAATGCTCTACTAGAACAGTAGCTTATTTGATAATTAGCACTTTTATTGAATTACAACTTTTAAAAGAAAATGTTTAATTAAGTTATATCTCTGCTTTCCTTTTTCCTCCCTCTTTTTAAGGAGAATCCATGTAGCATAACAGCAGCAAAATAACCAGGATGTTTAGAAACCGCTCCTAAGCAGCATCCAGAGAACCCAACTGGCAGCACCAGGATCCTTAGTTTTGGCCTGGCTTCTTCTAGGTGCATGTTTACATCTTTGAAAAGTCACAATGTTGGAAGCTAAGAGCTAATCAGCTTTTGTATACTTAAGAATACCCTTAAGAGCTTTGTTGTCATATTCGGCCTCTTGGAGTATGTTCTTTAGGTCATAGCCTCCTTTTTATTTTTTGCATCATGCCTTCCAACCAAGGAGTTTTCCAAGGAAGAATTTTAATGTGCAACTGCAACATGGTATTTCCACGACTGCTGATCTAGGGTTAAGATTCGAAACACTGCAAGTTACAGCTTGATTCTGCAGGCAGAAAAATCAGGAGAAAAACTCTTCCATCAGGTTTCAGTATCTTGTCAGAACCCTAATAAAAACATGGGACGTTTCTGCATATTGCACCTCACTCCCTCCTCTGAAAGAGTCATAAAAAATAAATTGTAGTTGGAGTTTCCCTTTGCCTTTTTATCACTGCCACATCATAGATAATATTTGGGACTTTCTTCCATTAAAATCCAGTGGTTTGTATTTGTACAAACAAGCTATTCACAGAAACACAAATTATGAGAAACGATGGATTTGATGTCTGTCTTAAAGATGAAGCTGAACTGATGCAGTAAATTAATACAATAACTTTTCTGTTGGAAAAGTGAAATCTAAAGCCTCACCTACACAAAAAAGACTCATTTGTCAGAAAGACAGTTTAATCATTCACTAAAATTTGCAGGTTTCCCATGTATACAGGGAACATTAAAGTAACATAAAAGTATCACCCGTGTTACTTATGGGCATCAGTTAACCAGCTCATAAATCTGAGCAGTTAGCGATTTGTTCACAGCAAATATATAAGGGTTTGGAAGTCAGGATTTAAGGGAACTGGGTAAAGGAAGACCTTCAGATACACACACCTCTTGTCACGAGGTTGCCTATACCCTTGCTAGCCAAACAAATTTCTCTGAATAACACCAGATTCACAAGAGCAAACACTGACCATCAGGTTCTAAAGGCTTTCCCTCTGAAAATTAACGTAAAAATGAGTTGGAAATAAAGGACAGAGGTAAGGCACAGGATTCAAGGAAACGTGTTTATTTCCACCCTCTTTCTTTCTGGTTACTTTTTCCTCCTCCTCCCACCTTCGCAACCTTTACCTATCACAGCATACACTACAAACAAAATCCCAAACAGTCACCTGTCATAGGATGCCACAGACATGGCAAACCACAGAGCCTCACTGCCACACTTCAGCAGTCTTGGAAAACCTGAGAAGTCCCTATCACTGAGGCCTTCCACCTTTACAGAAAATCACACCTGAGCTGGCTTTGTTTGTTTCTTAAGGTTTTGCTGTATTCTTATGCTGTAGGTTCTCCTCCAGTGAAGGGCCTAGGCCATGTCCTGCCTGCACGGCCACCATCCATGGGGCACAGACCTGCCAGGGCAGCACAGACCTGCCAACCCCAACACCAACCCACCCGTGCCAAGCCTGGACCAAGCAACACATCCCCTTCCTCAGTACACTGCTTGCAGTTTCACCATTGGCCTATTTCACCTTGACTTGCAAATAACTCATTTTACATCTTATGGAAGTCCTAGTATTATCTGAGCATTAAATGGAAATATGGTAAACATTCATCAAAAGCTTTTCAGTTCAAAACAGAAAATAACTTGTGTGAAGAAAAACTACACTCAGGTTAACTGACCCCCCTAAACAAACCAGGAAGCTTTTACAGTGTTCTTTTGACCCAAGGCTTCAGGTTTCTACATTAAACAAATGAAAAAAAAATTTGTCGTAACTCAAATCTCCCACCACTGTACAGAGTTTTGATTGGAGTAGAGAGTATTCTGCCATACCTCATTTTTACTGATATTCCTCAGAATCTGTTATTTTCCTAAAAGGACAGCATGATCCTTGCCTATGATCAAAAGTTTCCTTCGTTACTGAAGGGGCAATAGAATCATTTGGGGTTTCAAATACGAGGTTTTTGCACTGTTTAAATCACCTAGCCAGGGTTTACAAGTAATAACAGAAATATCATTACATTGTTAAATATTTAGTAAGATATTTGGTCAAATACAATTATCCAATTAGTATCAGTGAATCACTAATTCAGTTAAACGTGCAATCACAAGCATTTAATGCTCTTCTAAGAGCCTGTGCGACAGCTTTAATAATGATCTTTATAAATTTCTTACTAAAAAAAGAAGTTCAAAAGAGACTGAAAATAAGCAGTTCAGGTTAACAGAAAGGCAAGACAAGGGGATGTGTGAATCCATGGCATTTTCCAATGCCTAAGTGAGGGAAATTTTGTTTTGTAAAACTGTTTCAAACTTCAAATTATGTCTCTGAGCAAAAACAATCACTTTTTCCAAGCAGTTGTGGTTTTATCCTAGAGGAAAATAGCACATTATCAAAAGAATCTCCGCGAAACCCTGAGAACATTTACAACACCAAACAAGAAGAAACAAGCAACACTCCCTGTTTTTAGTAGCTAGAGATCGGAAAATATATGGAATGTAATTGTTCTAATCACCTGTTACAAATCTCAGAAACAAATGGTTAATATTCCCCCAGACTGCATCTTATTTTAAAAGGCATTACTAGAATTTTTGCGCTGTTGTTATAAATGCAGCCCTCTTGGAAGGAGCTCTCTCTAACTATCCCCTTACCGTTAAGTTTGTCAGCAACTCGGATGTCTAAAATGTGGTTTATGCTGAGCAATGCCATTTTTTTCCTTTTTCTTTTTAAATGAGAAAAAAAAAAAAAGTGTTGGAAACTTTCACGATAGAAACTAGAGAGCTTCGAAGTTCCTCTCTTAGCAGCGCCCAGCAATGGAGAGGAGAGCGTTCTACAAATGTGCCCCAAGCATCCAGCTACATTTAGCTTTCAGCCTTTTTATTATCATTGTCAATGAATGGGCCCCAGTCAAATTAAAGCTGCCATTTTAGGTTAAAGACTAGAGAGCCTCTGTTGTGCAACAGCGAGACAAAAACACTCCAAGCGACAGATGCAGCACTCCCATTGAAAAACGATGGATTTCAACTTTTACAAAAAAAAATTACGGATCATGCTTTTTGATATGAATTATATATTGATACTCACACATTACCGCAAACTAACGGGATTTATAATTGGGATAAATCAGCTACCCATGCTGCTAAGGTCATAGTCATTAAGATTTTTTTGCCGTCGTTAGAATGGATGATCTGTGAGGAAATGAACAGAAACATTTTTTGTTCAACTTGTTTGTTTGTACCTCCGCTAGTCCCGTATACCACGAGAAAAGAAAAAAGGAAAAGAGGGAGAAAAAAAAAAAAAAGCTAACACATTATCCCGAAAGCCATCTTCCAGGATAAACACAGCCCGCGATCTGCTTTGATTAGAGTAAAAATCGAGACGAACATCGACACAGAAACAAACTTATCGCACCGAGGTTATTCTGATATTCCCGGAGCCAAACACCCGCGGAAGGAAGCCCGAGTGGCTGGGGAAATAAAAAAGGGGGGGTGAGGGGGTGAGGGGAAACAGGAAAAAGAAAAGAGAAAAGCTTCTTGAAAATGAAAAAATCGCCTTTTTCTGTAGTGGGGAGGCACGCTCGGCCCCTTCCCAAACGAAAACAAAGGC